>JAPPVO010007242.1:0-29410 GCA_030407325.1 Camellia japonica
GTTGTAGCGCAACCCTTCTATGGAAGGAATTTACTAGCTGTGAACGGAAGAAAGAGAATCTAGCAGCATGCTAGGGAGAAGAGCCCGCAACTCTCTGTTTATCCATCAACCACCCAGGGGAGGGATTGAAAAATGAGAGATTGAAGAATAGAGAGATGTGCGATGAGAGAAAAAGTGAGAAAAGGGCTTTTTCAGAAAACAAGAGATTGAGTACCAGAGTGATGTGAGAATCACAAATGAGAAATGGTGGGAAACACTACCCGGTGAAACAGGCTCCCTGTGCACGTCTGAGTGTCGTGTCTTTTTTTGTTTTATCTCGATTCTTGTTTTGAGTCGTTTCGAGTGTTACTCGATGTGTCTAGGTTGTGTGCCTTTTATTTCCTTGTTGAGTCATTTTGCTGTGTTCAGTCGTAGGCTCAATACCTGGTCGAAAACTCATCTCTCAATTTCGAAAATAAAATCGTTTTGTGCTCCGAGTGCCGTGCCGTTCTCCACATTTGTTCAAAACAGTATTTGTTCTTTCATAAAACTGCAGGGTCCACCCCCGATAAGTGTGAACAGTAAAACAAGGACCTATCTGAAGCTACATGGGTTCCGAACTATAAAGCAAAAGAGGGAAAATGGAAGCATCTGAGTGTGCTTCAACTTCAGAAAATTCCGTGATTGTATTCCGGATGTACCTTTTCAAGCCTTGTCAGTGCTCCGAAGTATGAGTGTGCCTCTACTTCAAGCGCAAGATCAAGCCTGCTTCAAAGTTATGCACCCATCCACCCGCATTGTCATGCACTTTTCCACTCGTATTGTCATGCACACCTTACTTGCATTTATTTGCATTTTGTGTTATCTTCTACCATTTATCCTTTTACGCTGAGCAGCGTTTGGGATCGTTGTCCTCCGGGACTTTCTCAGTTTGCGTTGTGCGCGCACTTGAGCGGTTGTTTTCGGACCTCTTCTCACGATTTCAGCATGGTTAGAGTGTTCTTTTCCTCACACGATTTCAGCGTGTTTGGAATTTATCCCAGGTTGCATTGTAGACGCGCTGGGCGGGTGTTTTTTTAGGACCTTCTCTCACGATTCAGCGTGGTTTGAGTGTCCTGTTCCTCACACGATTTCAGCGTGTTTGGAATTTATCTCAGGTTGCGTTGTGTGCGCACTTGAGCGGTTGTTTTTGACCTCTTCTCACGATTTCAGCGTGGTTAAAGTGTTCTCTTCCTCACACGATTTCAGCGTGTTTGGAATTTATCCCAGTTTGCGTTGAAGACATGCTGGGCGGGTTGTTTTAGGACCTCTCCTCACGATTTCAGCGTGGTTTGAGTGTCCCGTTCCTCACACGATTTCAGCGTGTTTGGATCTTATCTCAGGTTGCGTTGTGCACGCACTTGAGCGGTTGTTTTCGGACCTCTTCTCACGATTTCAACGTGGTTAGAGTGTTCTTTTCCTCACACAATTTCAGCGTGTTTGGAATTTATCTCAGGTTACGTTGTGTGCGCACTTGAGCGGTTGTTTTTGGACCTCTTCTCACGATTTCAGCGTGGTTAGAGTGTTCTCTTCCTCACACGATTTCAGCGTGTTTGGAATTTATCCCAGTTTGCGTTAATGACGCGCTGGGCGGGTTGTTTTAGGACCTCTCCTCACGATTTCAGCGTGGTTTGAGTGTCCCATTCCTTACACGATTTCAGCATGTTTGGATCTTATCTCAGGCTGCGTTGTGCACGCACTTGAGCGGTTGTTTTCGGACCTCTTCTCACGATTTCAGCGTGGTTAGAGTGTTCTTTTCCTCACATGATTTCAGCGTGTTTGGATCTTATCTCAGGTTGCGTTGTGCGCACACTTGAGCGGTTGTTTTTGGACTCTTCTCACGATTTCAGCGTGGTTAGAGTGTTCTTTTCCTCACACGATTTCGGCGTGTTTGGAATTTATCCCAGGTTGCGTTGTAGACGCACTGGGCGGGTTGTTTTCAGACCTCTTCTCACGATTTCAGCGTGGTTAGAGTGTTCTTTTCCTCACACGATTTCAGCGTGTTTGGATTTTATCTCGGGTTGCGTTGTGCGCGCACTTGAGCGGTTGTTTTTGGACCTCCTCTCACGATTTCAGCGTGGTTCGAGTGTCCCCTTCCTCACACGATTTCAGCGTGTTTGGAATTTACCTTAGGTTGCGTGGAACGCGCTCCTGATTGATTTTCTTTGTTTTTCCTCCACTCACGAGTCCAGCGTGGTTGGCGTACGTCACCATTTTGCATCTATTGTACTCTCTGTTGCATCGCATCTATTATCTATTGCATCACATCTATTACATCCATTGCATCATATCTGTTTTATTGCCCGATCTAGGAGACCTTAAATCCTCTAAAGGTGCAATTCCTTTGGTGTTTGTCGTGCCCGAACGACTTCCGGTGGTCTGGTATAACCACCTGCCTGTGTTAGCGGTGAGTTCCTAGAAGACCAACTGAGACGGTGGAAACTAGAGTTCGAATGGCTCATGCCTAGAACACAAAGGTTCGGGATTTCCGAGACTAAAGTCTGGTTTAAATACCCAGGGGTATATCCTCGGCTTGAAATCTGTATGGCAGCCCCATAGATTGAGATAGCATCTGTATGCGCCTCAATTCTGGATACTGATCCAACCTAGTCTGTCACCCTGTTGGAGAATAGGGAAAGCTGCAACCATAGTCAGGGAGAAAAGTAGTACCTGTGGTTCAACTGAGAAGAAGAGGAAGATTCCCACATCAACATGAGGTAGGACATTGCCGAGGTAAGTCATTGCCAATTGCCCCTGTAAGGTACCTTTACCTCTTAGCTATTACATTGCATCTTAGCCACTACATTGCAGTGCATTGCATGAGTCCTCAATTTTCAAACCGGCTTCGCGTAGCGTATAAGTCCAATTATCAAAATCTTTCTGCATATCATTTTGCATCCTGCCCCTGAACTACGCTGGTTTGATTCCTTACAAAAGGATACGTAGGCAGCCTGCGGGCACAACCATTTATTTATCTATATTTTGTTTGTTTGTCCAAGTCTTCGGCCTTGTCAAAAATGGGTCGTCTCTGGGCTTTGACATTCACTCCTGTCACTTCTTGACTTCCGAGTTCTGTCAAAGAGGGGCAACTGTAGACACCCCATTTTTAACCACCTTTAAGACTTGGACGCGACTGATGGTTTTGGAAGTTGTGCAGTGCAAAGGTTCAATTTCTTCGGCAAGGAGAGAGAGTCAAATCTCAACTTCATACCCCTTTTTTTGGACCAAAACGATCTTGATCAAAATATTTTAGTCTTAAAACCCTCTCTTTCAAAACGTTTTTGAAATAAAGTTCTTACGATGTTCCGAGGCTCACATTTTGTCAAATGTTGCGCTTTTCGGTAAACCGAGCAAGGACAAAGTGGAAATGAATGAAAGAGTTGAAATCTTTGAAAAATCTTTCAAAACACCTTACTTAGGGGTTTGGAGTTGAAGAAAAGAGGAGAAGAGGGAAGAAATCCAGTTGGGGGAGAAAATGGGCATGAACCGTTAAGAAAGAGTCGAACAGCCCTCGCCGAATCGGGCCTATTCATTTGCATACTTGGAATCAAGCTATGAAGCTACCACCGTTGGAAATAAGACTTCCGGGGCTTCATTTTGCACTCAAGAATCTCCTAAATCCAATTCCGAACGGGGGAGATATAGTTGATTGAAGTAGGGCATCACTCCGGTTGGACCGAAATCTGCGCGGCTTCACCAAAAAGGGCATAACATTTTCCACAGAAGGAATTTTAATGCAAGGTTTGCGCCATTGGAAAGCTAACTTCCGGGGCTCCAATTTGGACACTTGAACGGCCACCATTGGACTTCCCTATCACTGGCCGGCCACCCTTATTTCCGGAAGACCCATTTTTTTCCCTAAAAAGTAGCAGGCCGGCCAGAAAATGTAGCAGGCCGGCCACTTACCTAGTTGGATGACCTTTTTTGCCCTTTTGAGCTAGCCGCCCATGACCCCCTCCCCAAGTGTGTTCTAGATGTGCAATTTGTTTTCCTCTAGGCCCTATGCCCGAGGGTCAACCTTTTGGGGGGGAAATTTGAATTTGATTTTCCCCCCCTTTTTCCCTTCTCTCCCTCTATAAAACCGGCAGCTCCAGCTGCATTTTAGAGGTTGAAAAAAATCCTCTTGGAGCTTTGCATACATACATCCTCCATCTCTCTCATTCAAAGCTTCAAAACCCTTTGTTCTTGGACCATTTCTACACCACCTCATAGCACCACACCACCACCATCCATTCCAACAACTTGGGGCTGTTCTTCAGAGCTTAGGAGCACCCAAACTTGGTCCAAAGGTAGCTGGAATTTTGGTCTTCAATGGTGAGTCCTATTTTCTCTCTTTTTGCTCTTGTTTTACATGCTATCTAAGCCATATTTGCTTACATTTTTGGGCTCCGACTCAAACTGTAAATAGTCATATTTTGAGATCCTTTTCATGTTTGATTGAGGACCTCTTACTGTTTGAGGTCTCCAGCTACCACTTGCTTCTTTATCTCTCTTTTTGCCCTTTTTTGGCATATTATTTTAGGCCTATTTGTGAGCTGTTTTGGACTTGGTCATAAACTGTAAAGTATCATGTTTTGAGCCCCTCTTCAACATTGTTGAAGGGCTCTCCTCTGTTTGAGGCCAGAAACTACCCCTTGCCTCTTTATCCCTCTTTTAGGCCTTTTCTTGCATGATAGTTTAGCCTCACTTGTGTTTATTTTCGTGGCTTGATGTAAACTGTAAAGTGCCTTTTTTTGATCCCCTCTTCAACTTTGTTGAAGGTCTCCTTGCCATTTGGGGCCAGCTGCCGCCTCTTACCTCTATTCTCTCTTTTAGGGCCATTTTTGCATGATAGATTAGCCTTATTTGTGTCCATTTTTGAGACTTGTTGTAAACTGAAAAAAGTCTTGTTTTGACATCATCTTCATGTTTTATTAAGGTTCCATTTTTGTTTGAGGTCATATGCTATCTTGTATGCTTGGTTGCCTCCCATTTTGAGCTTTACATCCTAGCCTTTGTTGCATGCTTTGTTTGGCCTTCTAGCCACTGAAATCCAGTGGATTTTCAGTGGCTTGGCTGCTATTTTGAGCCTCCAAATCAGAGGGGGGTGACCCTCTCTTACCTTGACTTGTTTGGTGGCCATTTTGGCCTTCCAAAGCGACCCTATCTTGCATGCTTCTTAGTCATATTTCAGGGTCAATTTGGTGAGTTTTAAGACTATCATATTTGATTTTAAGAGTTTTTTTGGTCATGCTTCATGTCTATCTTATACATGCTTAATAATCTCTTTGTATGCCTTCCAAAGGAGTCTCTCATTTGTGCATGTGTTAGCTTCATTTAAGTGGTTATTTGGGCATGTTTTGGCATGTTTAGTTCACTGATTTTTTCTGGTTTGGTGAGTGCTCACTTGCTTCATGTACTTGCCATGCAAACCATGTTTGGTAATCCAAATTGCATGCTAATTTAGGCCATCTTGCTAGCACTTTTTGGCCACACTTTAAACTAGAAAAGTTCATGTTTTGGGACTTCCTTGACTCTGTCTTCATCCTTCATGTTCAAATAATGCATGCTTTGTATAGCTATAAGTCATTTCATGTGCCCAGTTTTGAGTTTTGGGTCTCATTTCATGCATCGGATGCCATATTGCCATGTTTCGGGGCTGTTTAGCATCATATTTTAGTGCTGACATTTGCTTGTTTGCATATCATGTGTCCATGCCTTGCCATGCTTTGGTAGAGTGGCATTCGTGCCTTAGGATCGGTCCTCGGTTTGCGTGTATGTGTGCACGCATCTCGAGTGTCTCATTTCCATCTCATGGCCTCATATGTGAGTGTGGCTGAGGTCCACTCATGTTGGTGTATGTCCATCATGCATTGCGTATGCCATTTCATTTCATAGCATTGTGTATGCTAGGTTGTATGTTAACGCATTGTGTATGCCATGTTACCTCGTGCATCGTGTATGCCATTTCATAGCATTGCGCATGTTAGGTTGTATCTTAGTTGCATTCATGCATGTCATGCATATTGCATTGTGTTTGGGATAGGAGTTAGCCCGAGCACGGGAAACGAGGTACGTTTCGTACTCCAAGTGACGAAACGTGTCTCAATTCCCCAGTCGCCGACACTCCGAATTATCCATGATGGAGTTTAGGTATTGTTGTGTTTATGTATGCATTCATTTCATATTAAGTCGTGCAATTCGACTCCTCGGCCATCATGCATCGATATGCGTGATTGGTGGCACGAGGATCGAGGACTATGCTCCCTGTAGAGTAGTCAAGCATACATATGTGAAAATACATTGCCATGCCCCTTTCTTGTTCTCTGTTGCAGCAAATCAGAAATCAGCGGCTTTCAAAAGCCTTGCACAATATTCCGAGCATGAATTGTAAACAGAGGCTAATTGGTGCATCGCGATAGATTTCCGCGCCAAACATGCATCATTCATCATCCAGAGCGGAGTCGAGGCAGTCCCTAGCCTGCATGCTAGTTTTTATGCTTTCCTAGATTAATTTGTAAATTAATTAGGATTTTGTATTTATTCGGACTGTACTATTCATTTGGGACTGTATATTATTTATTCGGACCCTCTGCGCGAGGGCAATGTTGTAATAAGTGTGCGTGAGTGTGATGTATGTCTTCCAACCCCACGTCTTTCTTTCCCTTTTATTTACCCGCTTATGATGGTTAGATTAGGGCATGTTTCAATTAGCATACAGTATGATAGCATGTTTGCATTCATTCATCCGTCTTGCATGCACCGGGCTCGGCGCATCATACTAATTGCATTTGTACTTCAATTCCGAGTTGAATACATGTTAGCTGTAGCATTCCATATGCCATGTTTAGAATAGCCAAGCCTGCTATAGTTGCATTATTGCATGTGTTGCATTAGGTATTTCTGTATAATTAGGATCATGCATGATTTCTAATCAGTTTCTGTTTTGGCTTGGAGTACTCGGTAAGTTTTTACGCTTTAGCATCCTTGCATGTGTGTGAGTGATTGCCATGATAGCATGCTTGCCATGAGGCTATGTGCTTATGTGATATAACTGCCTGAATGCCTGTGGGTGAAGGTTGGGTTATTTGGATTGGAACAACGCATTGACTGTGAGTTTTAAGCCCACTAGATAGTGGCAAAACCATCTTTTCTAAGCCCACCTGAGGGTGGCAAAATCTGCATTCTAAAGCCTACTTGCGAGTAGCAAACCATCTTTCAAAAAAACAAACATGAAATGTTTTGTTCCAATTCGGGCGACCCGGTCTATACTTGTATGCTGTGCGCATCACATAGTAAAGCTAGGCTAATAACCGGAATAAGAGCACATAATGTTTTCAAAACTAGATATCATGGTTAGTAGAGGCCGATCTTTGATCGGGCGAGCGGGGGTTCTCACGAAGTGACCTTCCCCAATCGTACCCAAGTTCCCGAGCCGAGGCAACTTTGGTGATGACGGACACGTGGCCTTAGGCAAACAAGTCAGGGTTTCCTAAATTTCCCAAAAATAAAATATTTAGGTGGCGACTTTGTATCTGGCAAAGCAATCCATGTTTGGCACTTCTTTCAAAAATCTGTTTTCTCAAAACGATTTGCCGGATTTGGACTCTTTGGTTCAGATTAAGAACCGTGACAATCGAGTCCGAACTGTAGCGAGGTCCCCCGCGGACTTGTTACAGTCGCGCTCAAGCGGACTTTTTTGCGCTCGAGCGGGTGTTCAATATCTGTAAAAATACTGGAAGTGGGTAATCTATGCTCGAGCGGGTTTCCCTTTGCGCTCGAGCGGGTGTGTTTTGTAGTTGTGTCTTGGCGCTCGAGCGGGTATTATTGCGCTCGACCGAGTCCTATTTTTGTGCTTGACGCTCGAGCGTCCTATTCTCCGCTCAAGCGGACTAGTCGTATATCAGATGGCAGCTGGGTGATTTTAAATCACTTTTCACACTTTCTTTCTCTCTCTTACTTTTCAAAATCTCCATTGGAGAGCACCTCACTCTAAAACTCCAACTTCTCTCTGGGATTTGATCTAGTAGGAGTGATCTTCTACCCTTGGGCCTTTGTAAAAAGTGTGGAGCTTGTTAAGGGCTACATTTTGATCCGAAAATATTGGGGTTTGAAGCATTTCGAATTTCTTCATCTTCTTCCTTTGAGCTCCGAATTTAAGATAAGGATAACTATTCATTTCTATGGTCTTTGACATAAACTATTGGTCATTTTGATGTAATGTTGAAGTTGGGTAATTTTGGGTGCTAGGGTTTCAAAATGAATAAAGAGGGGTTTGGTTATTTTGACTCATAAATGTGTATCTTGAGTCTTAAAATGATGGAATTGATGATATATGGGACCTTTGGGTCATTGTAGAAAAAAGGGGGAGAAAGCCCTACATTGTTGTATGAATTAATTTATATAATTAATTTGGAATGTTATGGAAATATGGACTTGAATTGGAAATAATGAAATTGGTTCATTATAAGAGGGAATGGTGGAGTTGGATTTATTAATCGCTCACTTATGAAATTGTTATTAAATTATCTGTTGATGCATTTATTATCTGTTTAGAAATAAATTGCTTCAGGCTATCGGTGGAGGATAGTCTTGATTGTTGTAGACAATGCATGATGATTAGGCGAACTAAAACTAATCAATTGGTTATGTCATCGAGTATGGCGGTTGGAATAATACATCAAACTTATGTATTGATTGATCTTGTATATGATATGTGTTTATATACATTGTGTTGTGTGGGAGGAAATAGGGGATGTACTCCACGGTTTAGGGGAAGATAGGGGATGGACTCCTAAACCGGATATTATTTGGGAGGAGATATGGGATGGACTCCATTGATACAACAAATATGTGTATCTATTGAAGTATTGATACAGAAAGTGTGTGTGTAGACACCCCATTTTTGACCGTCCTCAAGACTTGGACGTCACCGTTTGAACACTCGGTGATTATCCATGTTTGTGTTCATTTGGAGTTCCCGGAGGTCTCGGCTGCACGCCCTGCCTCAGGATCTCCGAACTCGACCGTTTTGTGTCTGGTTTTGCACCAAACACCTGTGTTTTGCCTTGAAGGGGCAGGGAATGCCTTATGAGGCATCCCCACACACCACCGGCAGTGGCTAGAGGCCACCGGCTGGTTTTTGTTGCCACCGGCAATGTATATTGTCGGTCGGCACTCTTTGTTGCCGGTCGGCAGTCAATTTTGTCAAAATGAAATTTTTGCCCAGCCGACTACTGTTCAGCTGCTTTTGGAGATATTTTGAAATAGCTGGCTGGCATTTGCTTCCCCTCCATACACGTGTATGGAGGGATGCCCCTCTTGTTAGCTTACATTGTAAGTTTACAAGATTGGCTCCTCTATAAGAGGAGCCCTCCTCTCCCTTGCTCAAGGGTTAGAAAAATTAGAGCTTTTTGCTTAGAAAATACAGAGGAAGCTCTGGTTTTAGGGTTAGGGGTTCAATACACATCCTATCTCTATATTACTCTTGTGTGTGTTTTAGTCCATACTATTGCACACAAGCACCTAGTTTTTCACCTTCCCTTGGCTACTAAGGTTCTAAGGGCTTATTCTTGCTGTTCTTGGCTGGATTGGAGCTCAAGGAGGCCACAAAACCACCATTTGTGAAGAGGTCTACAAGGGTAACCACTTTACTCCCTTTTTACCCCTTTCTTGCATCTTATTTCTACCTATCTTAGAGCTGTTTTTGTGTTTAGTGTATAACATAAAAAAGTTCTGTTTTTAGGCCCTCTTGATTGTTTGTTACGAGTGTTTTGTGGTTTGGGTGTGTTTGACCACCCTTAGGCCTTGAAAGGCCCCATTTTTGTGCTATTTTGTGCAAGTTTTGAGACTTTGGTGTTTGGGCCTCTTCACCACTGAAATCTTGAGGGATTTCAGTGGTGAAGATGGTGCCTTGAAGTCTCAAGAAGGAGGGGGGCCACCCCTTCTCCTTGTTGTCCTTGAAAGGGACCATTTTTGGCCTCTAGAGGAAGCCTTTGTGAGAATGTTTGTTGAGCATGCCATGACTATTTTTCATGCTTATATTGCCATAATATAACATGGTTTTAAGTTGGTTTTGGTATACCATGCATGCCTCGCATACCTTCCTTGTAATGCCTTGTGATTGCCTTAATATGCCTTAGGTTGTGTGCCTTTATTTTAGCATGTTTTAGGCTTAGATTTGTGAAGCTTTTGTGCTTATTTTGCCATGCTTTAGGTCTGTCTTAGGTTGTTTGAGTCGACCCTAGCATGCATTATATAGCCTCTTTGCATTTTTGGGCTTGTTGGCCTTAAGTATGTAAGTGTATAGCATGCCTCGTTTGCATTATTTCAGTGGTTTGAAACCACTTAACATGAAATTTCAGTCCACTTAACACGTTTGCATACTTGCCTTAGAGGCTTCATTGTTGCTTTGAAAGCTCGTGTTGTATACTCCATGTTTTGGTCATCATGTATGCCTTTGGATTTGAGCCATTTAGATGCCATCTAGGTGTCCCTTGGGTGTTGTTTAGGTCTGCCTTTGACCCGTTTTGAGTCCCCTTAGCCTTGTGAGGCTTGGTGGGTTTGACCTTGGTTTAAGCCTCTTGGCTTACCTCAAGTACTTGGACTATTTGCATGCTTTACTTGCTTGAATTAGTTGATTTGGCACCTCTATTTTATGCAATTTCAGAGTTTGGTATGCATGCTAATTGTCCATTGTTTGGTCTCTTTAAATGTGCTTAAGAGTTGCCTTGTTTATGCTTAAGGTGTTGGACCATGATTGCATGCATGTGTGTATGCATTTTGGCCTTCGTTTCCTTGGTTTTGACCACTGATTTTGGGCCTAATTAGAGTTGCCTAAGTCATGTTTAAGTCCATTTTTTCATTAGTTGCATTGCCTCATGACTTGCATGATTACTTGCCTTGCCATGTTGCATACCTAGCTCCGCATGCTTAGGGTTGCCTTGCATGAGCATGTATGCTTAGCCTCTCAAAGTGAGTGTGATAGAGGTTAAGTCCCCTTCATTGGGTCATTTGCATTGCATTTCATTTGAAATTAAAGTTGCACACTTAATTCTTTGGGCCATCATGCATGGAAATGCGTGATTGGTGGTCCGAGAATCGAGGCACATCCCCCTTTGAGTCATTAACATGATAAGGAATGTGATTGGTGCATACATAGTTTGAATTGTATTGCCATGCAAGTTTTGCCCTCTGCTGCTGTGAGTTACAGGTTCTGCAGGCATTGTTTGCCGACCGGCAACATTTTATGCCGGCCGGCAGTAAGTCCTCAGCCGATGGATTCATTTTGTGCCGATGACCATCCTACACAGCCGGTGGCTCTCCCCCTCAGCCGGTGGTATCCCCCAGTATCCTGAGAGGCATTCCTGAGACTTTGGCAGTTTTCAGAGGAGCAAAGCAGGGAAAGCAGAGGCAGACTATGCATGGCAGTGCGATTCCGAGCAAGTCCCGAGCATGTGCTGCATTTGACCCGCTCCCCGAGGGCTTTACTGTTTTAATTAGATTAATTAATTTGTTTAGTTAATTTAATTAATCTGTAATATTTAATTAGCTTGCGTAGCTAATTAACCTGTAATATTCATTTAATCCCTCCGGGCGAGGGCAAATCTGTAATAAGTGTGGGTGAGTGGTGTGCATGTCTCCCAACCCCCACTTCTTTCTTCCCTTTTACTTACCTGCTTTGATGGTTAGTATTAGGGCACGTTTAAATTAGCATACAGTATGATAGCATGCGTGCATTCATACATTTGTCTTACATGCACCAGGCTCGGCGCATCACGCTAACTGCATTGTATTTCAATTTCCAAATTGAATACTTGTTACTTGTAGCATTTCACATGCCATGCTTAGGGTTAGCCGAGCCTATCCTAATCACATTCTGTATGCGATGCATTAGTCACTCTAACATGAACTAGGACACGCATGTTTGCTAACCAGTTTATTGTTTTGGCACGGAGTACGATGTAAGTATTTATGCTTTAGCATCTCGCATGCGTGTGAATGTTAACATGACAGTATGCTTACCATGTGGCTAAGTGCTTACATGAGATAAACTGTTTGTTTACCTGTGGGTGAAGGTTGGATTGTTTGAGTTGGAAAAACTCATTGAAATCCGTGTTTTAGCCTACTTGCGAGTAGCAAATTCCAAAGCGCTTTTTCAAAACAAACGGATATGCAATGCTTGTTTCCAAATTAGGCAATCTAGTCTATACTTGTTTGCTGCGCGCATAACATAGTAATTCTAGGCTAATAACCGGAACAAGAACACATAACGTTTTCAAAATCGGATATCATGGTTAGTAGAGGCCGGTCTTCGGACCGGGCGAAAGGGGGTGCTCATAGCTGACCTTCCCCGATCGTACTGAAGCTCCCGAGCCAAGACAACTTTGGTGATGACGGACACGTGGCCTTCGGCACCGAGTCAGGGTTTCCTAAATCTCCCAAAAATAAAATATTTAGGTGGCGACTCTGTATCTGGCAAAGCAGTCCATGTTTGGCACTTTTTTTCAAAATCTGTTTTTCTCAAAACAATTTGCCAGATTTGGACTCTTTGGTTTAGATTTAGAACCGTGACAATTAGAGTCCGAACTGTAGTAAACCCAATATGAACGGAACGGGACTTAACCCTCCCGGGGCGTTCGGGGACGTCTACAGTGTGTATCTATTGTGAAGTATGGAAGTGTTTTATGTGTTATTGATACAGCAAACATGTGTATCTATTGTAAAGTATGGAAGTATTGTTGATATGAGTTATAGTCTCATTAAATTATTGGCCAGGTTCTGAGCCTTATTTATAAATTAAGAACTGGATAAGTGATGGAAAATAGAATGAAACATGGACATATTTGTCATGTAATTGAAATGGATTATGAATTGATTTATGTGAGTTAAACATTTATCAAATGCCAATGTTTTAGTTTCTGCTCATATTATGTTTAGCATATCTCTACTGAGCGTTGGCTCACCCTATATGGGACATCATTTTCAGGTTCAGGTGTCATGCCACCTCCGAGGACGTAGCCTGAGAGGCTAGAGGCTGTTAGATTCTTTTTTGTTGTTTTTGGTTGTATTACATGTATATCAAGCCAATGGCTTATTTTGTGTAGAGCTAGTACTCTCCTTTTTGTAACCAAGTGTTGACTTAGAAAGTTGTAAGCCTATAGGTCATTTACTTTTGTTGTCAACATGTAATACCTTTTGTAAGAATACTCTGATGATTGTAATATGAAATCTCTTTTCCTTATCGTGATTGTATGATATTATGGGTTTATTTTGAGGGCGTTACATTTTCAATAGTGTCAAATGCTCCTCTCTGAGTTTTGTTGTCTTGAAAATTTTGATAAGAGATTGAATGTTAGAACGGTAGACATACTTTGCTTCATTATCATGTATCTATTCAGTCCTAGTTTTTCTTCCATCAATCTTTTTCTTCCCTCTTGCTTTGTGGAGCTCTGGAGCTTGTTTCAGTTGTTCCTATTTGGGCTCCTCATTGTCAATGTTAGATTCAGGTTTAACTTCTAGTTGATTTTCACTTTCATGTGTTGTTGGCTCTATAACAAACTCAACTTTTTCAATCTTTTTTTTCTTTGAGAAACTTGTTTCTCGACGACGTAATCTTTTACAATCACTGGCAACATCTGTACAAAAACATTGAGCATGAACATTGAAAATTAAGAAGAATTTTATCACTAAACTAGGCAAACTATGAATAATTTATCACTCTATTATGCAAATTAAGCAAATATATAACTGTATAGCAAAGTTTAGATTCCAAATTGCAAAAGAACATGAAGTATCATGATGATGATGAAGATGAAGATGAAAACAATTGTATAGCAAATTTTATCACTGGATTAGCAAAAGTAAGCAAATTCATCATTGTATAGGAAACGAACATGAAGATGTGATTATTATGAAGTTGAATATCGCTCATAAATTAATATTGTATGGTACAGATTGGAAATAGCTTCAAGTCGAATTGTATCACTCAATTATAGTTATGAGAGAAGAAGGGAGGCAAATCTATTATTATAACAAATTTTATCACTCAATTAGGAAAATTAAGCAAATCTATTATTCTTATAGCAAATTTTCTCACTGAATTGGGCAAAGTAAGCAAATCTGTTATTGTATATCAAATTTTATCACTGAATTAGCAAAAATAAGCAAATCCATCATTGTATAGCAAATAACATGAAGATGTGATTATTATGAAGTTGAATATCACTCATAAATTAATACTGTATGATACACATTGAAAATAGCTTCAAGTCGAATTTTATTACTCAATTATAGTTATGAAAGAAGAAGGGAAGCAAATCCATAGTTATGAAATAAGAAGAGAAGCAAATCCATCATTATAACAAATTTTATCACTCAATTAGGAAAATTAAGCAAACCTATCATTCTTATAGCAATTTTTATCACTAAATTGGGCAAAGTAAGCAAATCTGTTATTGTATATTAAATTTTATCACTGAATTAGGAAAAGTAAGCAAATCCGTCATTGTATAGCAAATGAACATGTAAATGTGATTATTATGAAGTTGAATATTACTTAATTATAGTTATAAAAGAAGAACGGAAGATGAATACGACTCACGTTTGATTCGCATGTTTGTTGAAGATGAACTAAACAGGGAATATAGATCGAAACAGTGGAGGATTTGCTGGGGATTTGTTCGGAATCAGAATATAGATCGAAATAGAGGTGATTTCTTTGGAAACGATGGGAGATTCAGGGAAAATCTCTTCGTTTGTTTCGATTTCCAAATCGCAAATCGCCTCAGAATGGTTTCCAAATCGCCTCAAAATAGTTTCCAAATCAAAACAATTGAGAAGGAGCGTGTGTTTCACACGCACAGGGGAGACCTCGTGATATGTTCTTTGCTTCACGCGTGTGGTGTGACATTCATGGGTAAAATTGGAAACTGAAATAGGACAGGACTTGATGGGTATTAATTTGTTTGGATGGGACCGCTTGGTAAGTCTCCCTTCTTTTTGTTGGTTTGCGAAAATAAAAAGGTTTTGTCAATAATTTTTTCATTTTTTTAATTTGGTTATCCACAAAAATGAATAGTTTCTCTCTTGACTGCATAGTTTACAGAATTCATTTTTAATGATTTGATATGTATATACTTTTTTATAATTTTTTTGTGCATGTAGAATTCCTGATTATTCAAATCGGGTTGGCAATTTCTTTTTTAGCTTTTTTTGTTGATTTTTCGTTCATATTTAGTGAACTTTTTGTTAAATAAAATTTTAAAACTTTTCAATTTTAAATCCTACTACACTACATGAACTTGAAAAGTTCTTTTAAATAAATTTCAAAAAATTAACAAAAGACAAAAATATAAATTGTTTTTTATTTTTTTGTCTTTAATTATCTTTTTATGAATTTTTTCAAAAACTAAAAATTTACTATTTAGATATTTCTAAACTATGTAGACCTAAAAAACAATTTTTTTACATAAATTTAGAACAAAATTTAATAAATAGAAAAAAAAATGTGATACTTTTAGCTATTAATGTCACAAGTGACACTGTTCCAAACTGAATGAATCCCACCATCCAATAATTTTTTTATTTATTTCTTTTTTTTATTCAATTTTTTCATTTATTTGAATAATGAGATTTAGGTCTCCTTTGACATTAGCTTTTAGGCTAAAAAAAATTAAACGATGTCAAAACCTCAAAAAAAAAAAAAAAATTAAAAAGATAAATCAAACACATTAATTATTCACGTTTTTCATACCCTCCAAAAAATAAAAATAAAAATAAATAAAAAGCATTCCTAAACACCATCTCATAAAAAATAAAAAAACTAAGAAACCAAATCCCAAAGCACTGGGTGTGATTGATTAGACGGACTGGATAAGGAGGAATTGTAATTTATTGGACTGTTAGTCCTCCCTGAACTATTTGGTTGGACTGGATTTGTATTTTATGTTTATTTAGTTATGGGATTAGATGTCTGGATTAGACTACTTTTAGTAAATCCAATGTTTGGTTAGATAGACTGAATAAGGATAAATGTTCAAAAGACTATTTTACCCTTGTAATTTATGATTTTTATTTAATATATAATTTTAAATTTGTAATCTATAATTTATAATTTAATAACACTAAAAAATTTTAATTTTTAAGGCCATAATTTTTAATTTATTATTTTCAATTAAATTAAATTTATAATTTATATTTTTTACTTAATATATAATTTTAAATTAACAACACTAAAAAAATAATTTTATTTAATATATAAATTTAATTTTTTAAAAACACTAAAAAAATTTAATTTATAAGGCCATAATTTTTAATTTATTATTTTTAATTAAATTTAATTTTTAATTTTTAATGTTTATTTTTATTTAATATATAATTTTAAATTAACAACACTAAAAAAATAATTTTATTTAATATATAAATTTAATTTTTTAACAACACTAAAAAATTATAAGGCCATAATTTTTAATTTATTATTTTTAATTTAATTTAATTTATAATTTATAATTTGTATTTTTTATTTAATATATAATTTTAAATTAACAACACTAAAAAAATGATTTATAAATGTTCAAAAGACTATTCTACCATTTTCCGATTGTTTATTAAGTAATAGTATGAGGGTAAAATAGACATTTCACACATTAGTTCCATGGGATACCAATCGCATGGAAATAATCTCATCCCTCCCCCTAGGATACAATAATCCCTTAATCTGAGGGACTAATAGTCCGGAAGGACTATTAATCTGGGACAAAAAAATTGAACCAAACAATGGACTATTAGTCTAGATGGACTAATAGTCCAATCTCATGAAATAATCTCTCAAAACAAACACACTCTAAGGGGGTGTTTGTTTTGGAAGGATTGGGCATGGGATTGGACTAATAGTCCGGATGGACTAATAGTCCGTTGTTTGTTTCAAAAGTTTTACTCCGGACTATTAGTCCCATATTTGTGGGACTATGGTATCCCCAGGAGGGGGAGGGGGGTATAGAAACCATGGAATAACTTATCCATGGGGATTAGCTAATAAAATTACATTTTTGCCATCTGGTATTTAATTATGTATTATATTTAGTAAAATTCAATAAAATTTAAATGTCTCAATTTAAAAGTAAAATAATTTTATTTAATTTTTATTTTTGTTTTATTTATTTAATTTTTTTATAGATATTTTATTGATGTTTTATTTTAAAATTTTGTTTATATTTTATTTAATTTCATTATTTAAAATTTTAATAGATATTTTATTTTATTTCGTTATTTAATTATTATTATTATTATTATTTAAAATTTTAATTAAAAAATAACATATATTTTTATTGATATTTAATTTATTTAATTTTTAAAAAATAAATTTATTTAATTGTGCAAAAAATGAAATAAAATAAATTTTTATTTAATCTAGCTAAAAATAATTAAAATATTAAAGCTATGTTTAATATTGCTATTACTTAGTAAATAATTGAAAAGGATAAAATA
This sequence comes from Camellia japonica, assembly GCA_030407325.1. Lineage (NCBI taxonomy): Eukaryota > Viridiplantae > Streptophyta > Magnoliopsida > Ericales > Theaceae > Camellia > Camellia japonica. The sequence continues at coordinate 17,485 of JAPPVO010007242.1, forward strand.
GTCATTTGAGCATTTATTCTTCTCCATAATATGGGAGCTGCTATTTACACACACACAACCCCCTCTCCACACACACTTAATGAAGGAGGTGTGTGGAGAGTGTAGAGAGGGGGGATGTGTAGAAAGTGGATGTGGGGTGTGTAAATAGAAGCTCCCCCATAATATCCCAAACAAACATTGGATTCATTAAAAATAGTCCAATTCAGACATCTAATCCCATGACTAAACAAACATAGGACATAAATCCAGTCCAACCAAATAGTCCGGGGACAATGTATCCTAAGACTAATAGTCCGATGGATTACAATCCCCCTTTATCCAGTCGTCCAAACAAATACACCCAAAAGTCCATTGTTTGATTATTCCATTAGATTGGACTATTAGTCCATCCGGATTAATAGTCCATTGTTTGGTTCAAAATTTTGACACCGGACTATTAGTTCTCCGGACTGTTAGTCCCAAATTCATTGGACTATTGTGTCCTATAGGGGGGACACAAATGGAGGAATAAGAGAGGATATGTGAATTAGGTGGTGAAATGACCATTTTGACCCTCTACTGTTTAATTATATATTATATTTAGTAAAATTCAATAAAATTTAAATATTTCAATTTAAAAATAAATAATTTTATTTAATTTTTATTTTTGTTTTATTTATTTAATTTTTTTATAGATATTTTATTGATGTTTTATTTTAAAATTTTGTTTATATTTTATTTAATTTCATTATTTAAAATTTTAATAGATATTTTATTTTATTTCGTTATTTAATTATTATTATTATTATTATTTAAAATTTTAATTAAAAAATAACATATATTTTTATTGATATTTAATTTATTTAATTTTTAAAAAATAAATTTATTTAATTGTGCAAAAAATGAAATAAAATAAATTTTTATTTAATCTAGCTAAAAATAATTAAAATATTAAAGCTATGTTTAATATTGCTATTACTTAGTAAATAATTGAAAAGGATAAAATAGTCATTTGAGCATTTATTCTTCTCCATAATATGGGAGCTGCTATTTACACACACACAACCCCCTCTCCACACACACTTAATGAAGGAGGTGTGTGGAGAGTGTAGAGAGGGGGGATGTGTAGAAAGTGGATGTGGGGTGTGTAAATAGAAGCTCCCCCATAATATCCCAAACAAACATTGGATTCATTAAAAATAGTCCAATTCAGACATCTAATCCCATGACTAAACAAACATAGGACATAAATCCAGTCCAACCAAATAGTCCGGGGACAATGTATCCTAAGACTAATAGTCCGATGGATTACAATCCCCCCTTATCCAGTCTGTCCAAACAAATACACCCAAAAGTCCATTGTTTCATTATTCCATTAGATTGGACGATTAGTCCATCCGGATTAATAGTCCATTGTTTGGTTCAAAATTTTGACACCGGACTATTAGTTCTCCGGACTGTTAGTCCCAAATTCATTGGACTATTGTGTCCTATAGGGGGGACACAAATGGAGGAATAAGAGAGGATATGTGAATTAGGTGGTGAAATGACTATTTTGACCCTCTACTGTTTAATTATATATTATATTTAGTAAAATTCAATAAAATTTAAATATTTCAATTTAAAAATAAATAATTTTATTTAATTTTTATTGATGTTTTATTTATTTAATTTTTATAGATATTTTATTGATGTTTTATTTTAAAATTTTGTTTATATTTTATTTAATTTCATTATTTAAAGTTTAATAGATTTTTTTATTTAATTTCATTATTTAATTATTATTTTTTTTAAATAATTTTTTTAAAAAAATTAATTAAAAAATAACATATATTTTTATTGATATTTTATTTATTTAATTGTGTAAAAAATAAAATAAAATAATTTTTTATTAATTTAGTTTAAAAATAATTAAAATATTAAAGATATGTTTAATATTGCTATTACGTAGTAAATAATTGAAAATTGTAAAATAATCATTTGAACATTTATCCTTCTCCATAATATTCCAAACAAACATAGGATTCATATCTTATCCAATCAAATAGTCATTTCCTGACATCTAATCCCATGACTAAACAAATATGAGATACAAATCCAGTTTAACTAAATAGTCGAGGACAATATATCTCCAGACTAACAGTCCGATAAATTCCAATCCCTACTTGTCTAATTCGTCCAAACAAACACACCCTTAAATTCTGACCCAGTCATGTTCAGCTAGAGTCAATGTTGGGCTACAGAGGTAAATGGTGGATTGGAGTTGTATATTGACCAGGTCAGCCAACCCAAATAAAAGTTGAATTATCAGATGAGGCCCACTACTTTTTAAAAATCAAATATTGCCTCTTTTTTTTTTCTTTTAGTCCAATTATACAATTGGGAAATATGAATGAAGTGGGCTCTGCTGGTGACCAAGCCCATCTTTAACACCATGTTTGTTTCTAGTTTTTTGAAAAAAAAATTCAGAAAATTTTATTTTTTTTATTTTCATATTTTTTTGGTTTTATTGAATTTTTTTAATATTTTAAGCAATTTTTTTAATTTTTAGACACACCCAATATGAATACACTTAAAAAGTATAATTTTCATGAAAAAAATCTTTCAAAAATTCACTAAATACTAAAAATACAAAAAAAAAATGAAAATTTAGTATATTTTTCTTTTTAAAATATTTTTTCACAAATATTTTACTCTTTAGATACATCTAAGTAAGGTGCATCTAAAAAAGTAAAAAAAAAATACTTAAAATTTTAAAAATATTCACTAAAAACAAAAAATAAAACAAAAAATAAAAAACTCAATTTAAAAAAAACTGAAACCAAACACACTAAATACCTTTTTGAATTCATATTTTATAATGGGTAAATCTCACTACTTTGGCATAATTATATTAGATTTTTTAAAACTTTTAATTCATATAACACTTGATTTCTTTTTCATTAGAAATTCGTTAATCCTATTAATGAAAAAAAGATATTATTTCTTTTATATTGAAATGTATATTTTACGTTATGTATGTTTATGTTTTCATATCATCTGTATTAGTTTTGGTCTCTTTAACCTTACTATAAGAGAGGTCATTGTAATAATGTCAAAATTGTGGATTTATTATATTTTTTTCCAAATCTCAAAGAAGGTCAATAGAATTTACTCTTTATTCTTTTATTCGTTTGGATTGAATTATTAGAGAGGGAAAAAAAAAAGATAAAAAATCAAATAAAGTGAAAGAAAATAAATTCTTTCATTTTTTAATTTTTTTTAAGAAAATGAAAAGGTTTTGTTAAATTTTTTTTTGGGGGGGGGGGGGGTAATTACACTGGCCTCTCCAAAATTTCGAAAAAAAAAAAAAAACAATAAGATTCACAAGTTTGACATAATTACATTGAGCACCTTAAATTTTTAATTCATATAATACTTAAGTCATCTTTTTATTAATAAGTGTTTAGTTATATAAATGAAAAAATAATATTAGCATCTCTGTTATACTGAAATGTATATTCTACTTTGTTAATTTTGTTTTCACATCATCTGTATTGGTTTTGATCCTTTTAACCTTACTAAAAATAAAAAATCAATCTAATTATATCAAAATTATAAAAGTTTCTTTATTTTTTTGCAAGAGAGGTCAATGTAATTTATTTATTTCTGTTATCCACAAAAAATGAAGAGTCCAGCTTCTTACTAGATGGATGAAAAGATTAGGCCATCAATTCACCACCTTACTTAACAATACAAATACATTGTGCTGAAATCATTAAATCTTCAAGTCTTCTCTATCATTATTGACATATTGGTGATTATTTTGGTGATTCCAAGATTCGTTGGTTAGTTGGTAGATCCCACGATTTGTTGGTTGGTGGATTATGAATTCGGTTAGAATTGGTTTGTAAGTTTTTTTAATTTTTTTCCTCCTTACAATCGGTTAGTTTGTTAGACAAGGTCTGTGATTTTTTCAATTTGAATTTTTCATATTAAAATCCCAAGTTTCTTTGTGTGTGATTGTTTATTCTTTATGCTTACTATTTAAATTGGGTAATTAAATTAAGAGAAAATTAGTTTAAGGTCTCTCTCTCATTTTTAATAATGGAAGAGGTTCACAATATTATTTTGTAATGTCTAAGGTCTCTCATTCACCCCGTATATCTCACCCACTCAAAATAAGTACTACTGAAGCCTAACACCTATTTTCTTATTCTCTCATCTTCTCATCTCTCTCTCTCTTATCTCTGCGTCTCTTTCTTTCTCAAAAAAAATTTCTCTCTCTAAAGCAGCAGTAGCATCATCATTATCATCATCATTGTCATTGTCAAATCGATCTCCGTTGTGTTGAACTTTCTTATGATAATTCTTCAACAAATCTCTGGCTACTTCCTCGACTCGGCAATTCTTCTCCATGATACGAAGCTTAAGCTCTTCATTAATGGAGTTTCTCTGTGTGATGTTCGGATCATCTTTGTTCAACGATTTTTCTTCGCACGGTTGACACTCTTCTTCCATAATCACACTCACAAGATAGAATGTGACTGATCTCTTTACTCCATTGCTCAATTTTCCTCTTGAAGATGAAGTTTTGCTCAAACATGATTGGGAAAACGAAGAAGCCGATGAACATGCAGATGCATATGTTGATGATTTCGATTTACAATCAAAACTTGTGTCATTATAACTTCTGGTGTTGGACAACAATGAAATCTTCACCTTTTTAGGAATCCCTACAGTGAATAGAGAGTTGAGAAAGTTCGCGAGTTTGCCTCTGAGAGAGATTGGCTGCTTCGCCTTCTTAAAATTGTCGTAGATCTTCATTGCTTTCGATTTCATCGTCATGAAATTTCAAAACGCAGAAATTTGTGAAATTTCCCTAGTTTGAAATTTCTTTGTGTTTAAAAAGTGTTGGGGCATGAATTGATAGTTATGATCACATTTCAATTGTTAACAGTTGCCAATACACAATGGCAGTGGAGGTTGTTATTGCAGTTTCTCAAATTTGGAAGCAAAAACTAGTTTGTGAGAGTACATCTCCGTTTTTGGTCAATTGTCTATATGTATGTGTGTGAGTGAATTTCTAACCACACTGCCAAACTAGTATTCAACTGGAGAGCACTGACAGAATAGATGGCGACTGACCTGCAACAGAAAGATGAGGTTCTGACGGTGGTTCGTTTACCCGGGGGCACTCCAACGACAAGTCAGTTATCTCTCAAAGATAGCAAAAGTACTTAACTTACTTATTCATAATCCAAAAAGCATACCTTAGACCCATGGGGATGCCTCTCTTTTATAGCCAACATAGTCCTAATCCCAGTAGAAGCCTAGCTTCAATGGATTCTGTCTCATTGTTAATCTTGGACTCCCAGTTAGACTGGGATAAACTCTCTAAGAGTCTTATCTTTTCCCAAACTGAAATCTTCTCTCATTCTAGGACTCTTGACTCTTGTCCTTTATTCGCTTATCCCGGATTCCGATTTCTTCGCAGATAACCTCGGCCTAGTCGAGATCATCTCAGCGTCATGACCAGGACACGTGGCACCTCGGCTGGTACTTCGGTGACACCTCGGCCACATGTTGTCATTCAAAAATTATGTCCCCACGACTGCCCCCTAGGTTCTATTACCTCGGCATCCTGAGGTGATGGAACCTATATCATTTCTTCCATTTAGCACAGCGGCTAAGCTCACTCCATTATTCATTACCGAGGTCATCACTCGTCGGCTCAATATGACCAAGACCTATAGTCTGCTTTCATCAATACCTTGGAACCAACAACCAAGTTCGTTTAAGTTTCTCAACCGAAACCGTCCTCCTAGCCGCGGTATTTGCTTCATTTAAATCAAGAACTCTGATGAAGGCCGAATTGTACATCATTGAGGCCGTTAATTAGAATCTCTTAACTTCACTTGCTGGTCAAACTGTATACTTTATGTGTGTTGAATGTCAATCAGGTTGTACATCGTCGGAGCATAAAATGGGCAAAAAGACAAAATTTGGACAGAGTTGACTTTTTTTGAAAAAGTCAAACCGATGTTTTAAACCTGTTTGGAAGTGAGTAGAAGTATAAAAAGAAAAGGAAAAGGCTTTTCTAGGGTTCTGAAATTGTTTTGACCTAAAGAGAGAGGCTAGGGTTTGGAAGGGAAGAAACAAAAAGCTTCAAGGATGTCTCCCATGGTGGTTTCTTCTCCATCTACCTCCTTCCACTCCTCCATGAGTGGCTAGTCTTCTTTTCTAGGGTTTTGATGAAACCCTAGCCATGTAATTATTTTGTTTTCTTTTTGATTTTTAATTATGTGACGGTTTGAACATTTGTATGGTGATTTAGAATTTTCGTTTATATATTTTTCATTAGCTCTTCAAATATTTGACTTTTTGTGATTGTTGATTGTTATCCATACATGTGTTTTCCATTCCTTCACATTCAAGGTATGAGACGAACCATACTACGAGGAACGAGTCGTATCACTACCTTAGTTTAGAGTGAACGATTCGTATTACTTGAGATGGTTCATGCTCGTACATTGAATGCGATGATCTTCTTGTCAAATGCTTCAAACTTGTAGTTGCGAAACATTAATCCGTTCAAACCATAGCATAATTGATTTCAATTGGAAACGCTAATTATGTGATTAGTGGTGAATTCTCTACCCTAGGATTTTTCCCCAATTCAGTAAACCCAATTTCAATTATTCTTGATAATTTAATTCCTTAGTTTAATTTATTCATTATTAAATTAGGTTATAAACAACCAATCTTTTTATCAAAATTAATTTAGGAATTTGACAATTAAATTAGTTTAATTTCACAATAGTCCCTGTGGATCGATACCTGGACTTGCCATTATTCTAATTGAATTTGGTATAGTTTAGTATTTAATTTTGGTGTGTTCAACGACCCATCAAACTCCAAGAGTTTCATCACGTGTATGAGCTGACACGCACAGTATTTCAACCGTTTCTGCCACGCATCTTTCCCCTACTGAGCCATGTCTGATACACGCCATTAAGTCGCCTCGCATCTGCGTACGCCGTCTGACAAGCACGTCATCATAGGCACACTAATTGCCATTTTGCCGCGATTCTGCGTGTTTGATCAAAATCACTTCACTCTCTCTGTCTTTTTCTTTCTGCATCTTCGTTCTTGTTCAAACTTTCTCTCTTAAATCCTCCATTGTTTGCTTTCGCGAAGCTTTCTGCAACCAATTTCACTCTCTCCCTCCAGCGAGGCTTTTGTTGCACTTCTTTGCTTACTATCACCGTCTGACACCGGCGTACTTCACACCGGCCTTTTTGTAATCTAAACAATCATTCTTTAATGTTAGGCCGAAGTGCCTTCTTTCCTTATCTGAAAGCATTCTTTAATTTCTTCTTTCAACGTGGTTGTATGTGTCTTCTTTGTACTCTTGTATGATTCTATATTTAGAATAATTTGCATGTCTTTCAACACACACCTTAACTGTGCAATCTCCTCGGGGTATAACACCTCGGTTGTACCCACTAATCGGTTTACCTCGGCTTTGACCTAACACTTGAAAATATTTATCATAATATTTCCACAAGTGTTACTCACAACTTGCCACTTTACTCAAGTCCTCTGTCTTCTATTATTGCAGCATAATCTTGGTTTAACTTTAACTTGTAAATTTTTTCTCAAAATTTCAACAAGTGTTAAACCATCTTTTTTTAACATAACCTCGGCTTATCTTCAACATGTAAATTTTTCTCAAAATTTCAACAAGTGTTAAACCATCTTTTTTTAACATAACCTCGGCTTATCTTCAACTTGTAAATTTTTCTCAAAATTTCAACAAGTGTTAAACCATCTTCCTCGGCTTAACTTCAACTTGTAAATTTTTCTCAAAATTTCAACAAGTGTTAAACCACTTTCCTTAGCTTAACTTCAACTTGTAAATTCTAACTCTCAAGCATCATTCTCCAGCCATCTGCCCCCTAATGTGAACTTAAGTTTCACTTGGGTTCTCATTAGGCATGTGGCTTTGACCTTGTCGCTGAGGTCAAATTCAAACAAAGACTGGCTGAGGTTACCAGCCTTGGTCACTTTGTTAATCTGACTGGTATGCACTTGCCTCTCTTCTGTGTCTGATTTTGCCGATGTGACAAGTCCAGGTTAACCCAACTTAGTTCAACTCTATTATATGCAAGTAAAGTTTCTACTCTGCCATATAATAAGTCTAAGTTATTCGTCATGTTTCGCTTAGAAATATCGCCAACTCTATTATATGCAAGTAAAGTTTCTACTCTGCCATATAATAAGTCTAAGTTATTCATCATGTTTCGCTTAGAAACATCGTCAAGTATTTGGTCAATCACACTGCACTGTCTTCAAGCCGATATGCCCCATTGCCCAATATCGAAGTGATTCTATAGGGTCCCTCCCAATTTGGGCCCCTCTCTGGGATCCTTCTTGTTGCCGACGACCTTTCTCAGGACGAAGTCACCAACTTGGAACTCTCGTGAGTTGACCTTCTTATTATAAGCTCTAGCAGGCTGCTGTTGGTATGCCCCCAGCTGAATTGCTACTTTCTCCCTTCTCTCTTCTAGCAGATTCAGATCTCGGGCCAAGAGTGCTCCATTGGTCCCATTTTCTACTCCCTGGGTTCTGATCCCTGGGATGGCGACCTCCGGTGGAATGACTGCTTCTGTGCCATAAGCCATGGCAAATAGGGACTCCCTAGTTGATCTTCTCGGCGTAGTCCGATACGCCCAGAGTACATTGGGCAACTCTTCTTCGGCCAAGCCCAAGCCGAGAAGGAAGAAGCGTTCTTCATCTCCTTGCTGGACATGGATTTTCTTTAGGGCTTCCTCACTCTTCTCGGTTGGCTCTTTGCCGACGTCTTCCAGGACTTCCATGTCCTCAATCTCTGCTTTTTTCTGGTTCTCGTATGTTGCAGGTAGACTTCATTGCTGCCATGGAGCAATTCTTTGCCTGCACCTTATCTCCTCTGACCTCCTCTACTTCTGTTTCCTGCTTGTTGAATTCGTTGTTACCTCGGCTTCGCTTCGGCGAACCGTTTCTTTTCTCTTGTTTGGACGCCTTTGTCCCCGGCGTGTCTTTCTCGGCTTTGGCATATTTTTCAATTCAGGCCATGAGTTCCACCATACTTTTTGGCAATGTCTTTGCCAATGACTTTCGAAGTAGACAATCATCTTTCAGGCCATTCTTGAAAGACACGACCGCCACCTCTTGGTTGTACTAAGGTATTCGGTTGAACACCTCATAATACCTTTTGGCATAGGCCCTAAAGCTTTCATCTTCACTGATTCTTAGAGCCATCAGGGAGTCCACTCTCAACGGCTGCAATTTGTTTGTCACAAACCTGGCCACGAACATCTCGGCCAGGCCCTCCCAGGTTTTTACAGTTCCTTTCGGCAACTTGTGAAACCAGCTCGATGCAATTTCCCCGAAGGACGAGGGGAACACCTTGCAGAGCAACGGCTCATTCCCGGTGTATAACGCCATCGAGTTCAAGTACAAGCCGACGTGGAAGTTTAGGTCTGACTTACCGTCGTATATCTGGAATCTTGGCATATGGAACCTCTTCGGGGCTTCGAATTTGTCCAATTCTACTGAGAACGGCGTTCTCGGCTTGACCGGAGAAGTTACCTCGGCGTTTTGTCGCTTTTTCTGGAGGTAATCCCTCAGATCCTCCTTGGTCTGCCTAGGAGCTCAGCTATCTCCGGATTTCAGCCTTTTTAGTGCACTACTGCCCGTGTCATTATGAGTCCTTTTGGACTTCCCTCCATCGGTCGTGTCGAAACAGAGTTCCTTCCCTTGAACATCCCAATGTTCTTTGGTGCAGTCTTCTTTGGTTCGACATGTCTTCTGGGATTCTCCTCTCATTGATTCTCCATGCTCGACCTCCCGTGAGGGCCGGTGAGAATGTCCTTTGGTCCTGTCGTGCTGAGGGACTGCAAGAACAGTTTTCTGCCCCCCTTTCTGGGCAACTTTCTTGGCCGCTGGAATCGGTGTATCTTGTAGCGGGAACGATGGCTGCATGACGTTGTTCTGCATCAGGAAATTGACGACCATTTGCAGGTCTGCCAATTTGTTCGCCATTCCCTTCATCTTGTCATTCCTCCACAAGCATCTATCTTTCCATACCTGGAGGTCGTCCTCGTTATAATACCCGCTCCGATCTGATTTCTTTGGCACGTCACCCTTCTGGCCGACGTTCTTTTCTCCGTGATTCTCATCACGAGTCTCTTCGTTGCAGTTGTCTTCTTCGACGTCAAGGTCAATATGTTTCCCACTCTCAGTACGGGTGTCGTCCCCAACCTTCTTTTTCTGTCCGTTATTGGCCATCTATTCTCCTTTCTTTCCCACAGACGGCGCCAAATTGTGTGAGTGAATTTCTGACCACACTGCCAAACTAGTATTCAACTGGAGAGCACTGGCAGAATAGATGGCGACTGAATGACCTGTAACAGAAAGATGAGGTTCCGGCGGTGGTTCGTCCACCCAGGGGCACTCCGACGATCAAGTCAGTTATCTCTCAAAGATAGCAAAAGTACTTAACTTACTTATTCAGAATCCAAAAAGCATACCTTAGACCTGCCTCTCTTTTATAGCCAACACAGTTCTAATCCCAGTAGAAACTTAGCTTCAATGGATTCTGTCTCATTGTTAATCTTGGACTCCCAGTTAGACTGGGATAAACTCTCTAAGAGTCTTATCTTTTCCCAAATTGAAATCCTCTCTCATTCTAGGACTCTTGTCCCTTATCCGCTTATCCCGGATTCCGATTTTTTCGCAGATAACCTCGGCCTAACCGAGATCATCTCGGCGTCATGATCAGGACACGTGGCACCTCGGCTGGCACTTCGGTGACACCTCGACCACGTGTTGTCATTCAAAAATTATGTCCCCACAGTATGTATGTGTGCTCAAAACTCATATGAGATTAGACCTCAAAATTGTGTGTTATTCATGATATTAGGAGTGGTTAGACCTCAAAACTCATATGAGATTATATTACTGGTACTACAAGCAAAAATTTCTCTGAGTTTGATTTTTGGTTTGCTCAATTTCATTATTTTTCTCGGTATTTTGAAATTTCTCTAGGTTAATTTTTTTTTTGATTTGCTCACAAATTTCTCTGGTTTTGTTAAAATAATTTTCTTTGGTTTAAAATTGTGCACAAAGCCGGAGAAATTTTCTGTGAACAAAGTCAGAGAAATTTCAATTATCTGTGAACAAAACTAGAGAAATTTCAATTTTCTCTGATTTGAACCTAGAGAAATTCTCTACACGTAATTTTTCTAGATCGAAATTTTTCTAAAAAAATATTGAGAGACCTTAAACATTATGAAAATATTACACAAAGCATAAAGGACATGTAATATTACACAATCTTGGGCCTTTTTCTGGTTTGAACCCAAAAAAATTCTTGCAAAAACCAGAAAAATTCTCTGGAAATCCAGAGAAAATCTCTAGGCTGGAATTTAGAGAATTTCTCTAGACTAGAAAGTCCAGAGAAATTCTTTGGATCGAATTTTCTCTAAAGAGAAATTCTGTAGATTAAATTTTCTCTGGTTTATATTGAGGGATCTTAAACATTATAAAAATATTAGAGATCCTTTATGTTATAAAATCTTAATATCAAGAATCCTAAAAAAAATCCTCTTAAATTAATCAATCAAGTAATAGCAAAACAGATATGTATATATCAACCGAATTAATATTTTTCTTAAATATCAATATAATAAAGAGACTTACCATAATTGCCCCCAAATAACAATCTATGATTTGAAATTATTTTTGGGTCGTGCCTCTATTTGAATTTTTTTTTTTAAATTATTTTTTAACCATATGATATTTATTTGTGCCTCTTTCAAATTCATTGGTTTCATTTCTCCTCACATATTTTACTTCTCATGGATTGTGATTTATACTCTCTTTCATGATAATAGCGTTCACGGATCAAATTAACCCAGTT
>JAPPVO010007244.1:0-19475 GCA_030407325.1 Camellia japonica
TGTAGTGTGCATGGCCATACAATTTTTCAATCAAATGGAGAGGCAATGCAAAAGCTAAAAACGGGACGGGCTAGAAATTGCGTGAAATTTGGTGGGACAATAGAAAACTTGATTTTACAAAGGATGCATGATGATGTAGCACGCATGGCCATACGATTCTTGGATCAAATGGATAGGTCGTGCAAAAGCCAAAAACGGGCCGGGCTTGGAGTGGCGTGACATTTGGCGGGTCAATTGAAAATGTGATTTTAGGAAGGATCAAAGATGATGTAGCATTCATGGCCATACAATTCTTTGATCAAGTAGACAGACAATGCAAAAGCCAAAAGCAGGTCGGGCTCAGAATCGCGTGAAATTAGGCAGGTCAATAGAAAATGTGATTTTACGAATGATCCATGTTGAGGTAGACTGCATGGCCATACGATTCTTGGATCAAATGGACAGGTAATGCGAAAGCCAAAACAGGTCGAGCTCGAAATCATGTGAAATTTGGCAGGTAAGAAGAAAATGTTATTTTAGGAAGGATACATAATGATGCAGCATGCATGGCCATATGATTCTTGGATCAAATGGGACATGTAATGCGAAAGGCAAAAACAAACCGGGCTCGAAATCACATGAAATTTGGCAGGTCAGTAGAGAACGTGATTTTAGGAAGAATCCACGATGATGCAACATATCTGGCAACCCGATTATTGATCAAATGGATAGGCAATGCAGAGCCAAAAATGGGTTGGGCCGGAATCGCGTGAAATTTGGGGGTTTAATAGAAATCGGGATTTCAAGAAGGACCCTTGATGATGTAGCATGCATGGGCATACAATTATTGTATCAAATGGATAAGCAATGCAGAAGTCAAAAATGGGCCACGCTCGGAATTGCGTGAAGTTTGGTGGGTTTTTAGAAAATGTGATTTTAAGTAGGATCCATGATAATGCAGGAAGCATGGCCTTACAATTCTTGGATCAAATGGATAGGCAACGCAGAAGCCAAAAATGGGTCGCGCTCGGAATCGCGTGAAATTTGGTGGGTCAACAGAAAACGTGATTTTAATACTGGTCCATGATAATGTAGCATTCATGGCCATACAATTCTCGGATCAAATGGATGGGCAATGCAAAAGAAAAAAAATAGGTTAGGCTCACAATCGCATGAAATTTGGTGGTTCAATGGAAAGCGTGAGTTTAAGAAGGATCCATGATGATGTACCATGCATGGCCATACAATTCTTGGATCAAATTGATAGGTAATGTAGAAACCAAAATGGGCCGGGCACGGAATCGCGTGAATTTTTTTTGGTCAATGGAAAACGTGATTTTAAGAAGTATCCATAATGATGTAGCATCCGTGCCCATACAATTCTTTGATCAAATGGATAGGCAATGCAGAAGCCAAAAACGGGCCATGCTCGAAATCGCATGAAATTTGGTGAGTCAATAGGAAACTTGATTTTGAGAAGGATCCATGATGATGTAGCACTGTTGGCCAACAATTCTTGGATCAAATGGACAGGCAATGAAGAAGCCAAAAATAGGCGCGGGCTTGGAATCATGTGAAATTTGGTATTGCAAATGTGATTTTAAGAAGGATCTATGATGATGTAGTATGCATAGCCATACAAATCTTGGATCAAATGGATAGGAAATGCAGTAACCAAACACAGGCCGGGCTCAGAATCATGTGAAATTTGGTTGGTAAATAGAAAACGTGATTTTAAGAAGGATCCATGATGATGTAGCATGCCGGGCTATACAATTCTTGAATGAAATGGACAGACAATGCAGAAGCCAAAAATCGACCATGCTCAGAATGGCGTGGAATTTGGTGGGTCAATAGAAAGTCTTATTTTAAGAAGGATCGATGATGATGTTGCATGCATGGCCATACAATTCTTGGATCAAATGGGCAGGTAATGCAGAAGCTAGAAACAAGCTGGGCTTGGAATAGCGTGAAATTTGTGGGTCAATAGAAAACTTGATTTTAAGAAGGTTCCATGATGATGTAGCATGCATGGCCACACAATTCTTGGATCAAATGGATAGGCATTGCTGAAGCCAAAAATTGACCGAGGACGGAATCGCATGAAATTTGATCGGTCAATAGAAAATGTTATTTTAAGATGGATCCAAGATGATGTGGCATGCATGGCCATACAATTCTTGGATCAAACGGATAGGCAATGCAGAAGTCAAAATAAGCTGGGATTAGAATCACTTGAAATTTCGTGGGTTGATAAAAAACATTACTTTAAGAAGGATCCATGATGATGTAGTATGCATGGCCATACATTTTGGATTAGATGGATAGCCAATACAGAATCCATAAGTGGCCAGGCGTGGTATCTCGTGAAATTTAATGGGTCAATGGAAAACGTGATTTTAAGAAGGGTCACGCTGATGTAGCACACATTGCCATACAATTCTTGGATCAAATGGTTAGGTAATGTAAAATCCAAAAACGGGTCGGGCTCTGACTCCTAAATTTTGGTGGGTCAATAGAAAAAGTTATTTTAAGAAGGATCCATGATAATGTCGCATGCATGGCCATACATTTCTTGGAACAAATGGATAGGCAATGTGGATGCCAAAAATGGGCTGGGCTCGGAATCGCAGAGAAATTTTAGTGGGTCCATAGAAAACATGATTTCAAGATGGATCCTTGATGATGTGGCATGCAAGGCCACACAATCCTTGTATCAAATGGATAGGTGATGTGGATGTCAAAAACATGACTAGCTTGCAATCGCGTGAAATTTGGTGGGTCAATAACAAACATGATTTTAAGGAGGAATGCATAATGATGTAGCATGTATGGACAAACAATTCTTCAATCAAATGGATAGGCAATATAGAAGCCAAAAACGGTCTGGGCTCGGAATCGCGTGAAATTAGGTGGGTCAATGGAAAACGGGATTTTAAGAAGGATCCATAATGATGTAGCAACCATGGCCATACAATTCTTGAACCAAATGGATAGGCAATGCAAAAGCCAAAAACGGGCCGGGCTTGGAATCGCTTGAAATTTGGTGGGTCAATGGAAGACATGTTTTTAAGAAGGATCCATGATGGTGTAGCATGCATGGCCATACAATTTTGGGATCAAATGGATAAGTAAAGTAGAAACCAAAAATGGGCCGGGCTCGAAATCGCCTGAAATTTGGTGGGTCAATAGAAAGCGTGATTTTAAGTAGGATCCATTATAATGGAGCATGCATGGCCATAAAATTCTTAGATCAAATGGATAAGCAATGTAGAAGCCAAAAGGGGGGCCGGGCTCGAAATCGCGTGAAATTTGGTGGGTCAATAGAAAACATGATTTTAAGAAGGATCCATGATGATGTAGCATCCATGGCCATACAATTCTTGGATCAAATGGATAGGCGATGGAGAAGCCAAAAACGGGTTGCGCTCGAAATAGCGTGAAATTGGGTGGGTCAATAGGAAATGTGATTTTAAGATGGATCCTTGATGATGTAGCATGCAGAGCCCTACAACTCTTCGATCAAATGCGTAGGCAATGTAGAATCCAAAAATGGGCCAGGCTCAGAATACCGTGAAATTTGGTCGGTTGATGGAAAACGTGATTTTAAGAAGGATCCATGATGGTGTAGCTTGCATGGCCATACAATTCTTGGATCAAATGGACAGGTAATGTATAAGCCAAAAACGGGGCAAGCTTGAAATCACGTGAAATTTCATGGGTCAATTGAAACGTGGTTTTAAGAAGGATCTATACTGATGTAGCATGCATGGCCATACAATTCTTGGATCAAATGGATAGGCAATGCAGAAGCCAAAAACTGGTCGGGCTCGGAATCGTGTTAAATTTGGTGGTTCAATAGGAAACGTGATTTTAAGAATGCTCCATGATGATGTAGCATGCCTGGCCATACAATTCTTGGATCAAATGGATACACAAGGAAGAAGCCAAAAACAGGCTAGGCTCAGGTTCACTTGAAATTTGGTGGGTCAATGGAAAACATGATTTAAGAAGGATCCATGATGATGTAGCATGCATGTCCATACAATTCTTAGAACAAATGGACAAGAAAGATTGTAGCCAAAGTTGGGCTGGGCTTGGAATTGTGTGAAATTTTGTTGGTGAATAGAAAACATGATTTTAAGAAGGATCCATGATGATGTAGCATGCCTGTATATACAATTCTTGGATCAGATGGATAGGCAATGTAGAAGCCAAAATTCGGACAGGCTCGAAATCAAGTGAAATTTGGTGGGTCAATATAAAACGTTATTTTTAGAAGGATCTATGATGATGTAGCATGCATGGCTATACAATTCCTAGATCAAATGGATAGGTAATTCAAAAGCTAGAAACGGGACGGGCTCGGAATAGCGTGAAATTTGGTGGGTCAATAAAAAACGTGATTTTATGAAAGATCCATGATAATGTAGCATTCACGGCCATAGAATTCTTGGATCAAATGGATAGGTAATTTAGAAGCTAGAAACGGACGATGCTCGGAATCTAGATGAATTTTGGTGGGTCAATAAAAAACGTGATTTTGAGAAGGATCCATGATGATGAAACATGCATGGCAATACAATTCTTAGATCAAATGGATAGACAATGCAAAAGCCAAAAATGGGCCGGGATCGGAATCGCATGAAATTTGGTAGGCCAATGGAAAATGTGATGTTAAGAAGAATCCATGATGATGGAGCATGCGTGGCCATACAATTATTAGATCAAATGGATAAGCAACGCAGAAGCCAAAAATCGTCTAGGCTTGGAATCACGTGAAATTTGGTGGGTAAATAGAAAACGTTATTTTAAGAAGCATACATGGTGATGTCGCATGCGTGGCCATACAATTCTTGGATCAAAGGGATAGGCAATGTAGAAACCAAAAATGGGTCGAGCTCGAAATCGCACAAAATTTGGTAGGCCAATAAAAAAGGTGATTTTAAGAAGGATCCATGATGATGTAGTATGCGTGGCCATACAATTCTTCGATCAAATGGATAGGTAATGCATAATCCAAAAATGGGACGGGCTCGAAATCGCATGAAATTTGGTGGTCAATAGAAAACATGATTTTAAGAAGGATCCATGATGAAGTTGCATGCCTGGCTATACAATTCTTGGATCAAATGGATAGACAATGGAGAAGCCAAAAATGGGCGGGGCTTAGAATCGCGTGAAATTCTGAGGATCATTGGAAAACGTGAGTTTTAGTCGAATCCATGATGATGTTGCATGCATGGCCGTAAAATTCTCGGATTAAATGGATAGGCAATGTAGAAGCTATAAACGGGTCAGGCTCATAATTGCGGGAAATTTGGTGGGCTAATAGAAAACATGATTTTAAGAAGGATCCATGATGATGTAGAATGCCTGGCCATACAATTATTAGATCAAATGGATAGGCAATGTAGAAGCCCAAAATCGGCTAGGCTCAAAATCGCATTGAATTTTGTGGGTAAATAGAAAATGTTATTTCACAAAGGATCCATGATGATGTCGCATGCGTGGCCATATAATTGTTGAATCAAATGGATAAGCAATGTAGAAGCCAAAAAAGGGTCAAGTTCAGAATTTCATGAAATTTGGTGGGTCAATTGAGAACGTGACTTTAAGAAGGATCCATGATGATGTAGCATGCATGGCTGTGCAATTCTTGGATCAAATGGATAGGCAATGCAGAAGCGAAAAATAGGCCAGGCACGGAATCTTGTGAATTGTGGATGGTCAATTGAAAACGTGATTTCAAGAAAATCCATGATGACAAAGCATGCAGTGCTATACAATTCTTGGATAAAATAGATAGGTAATACAGAAGCCGAAAATGGGTTGGGATCGAAATCATGTGAAATTTGGAGGGTCAATAGAAAATGTAATTTTAAAAGGGATCCATGACGATATAGCATGCGTGGCTATACAATTCTAGGATCAAATGGATAGGGATTGCAAAAGCCAAAAATCGATTGGGCACAAAATCGAGTAAATTTGGTGGGTAAATAGAAAACTTTATTTTAAGAAGGATCCATGATGATGTAGCATGCATGGCCATACAATTCTTCGATAAAATGGATAGGCAATGTCGAAGCCAAAAATCTGTCGGGCTCAGAATCGCGTGAAATTTGGTGGGCTTTAGAAAATGTGATTTTATGATGGATCCGTGATGATGTAGCATGCATGCTTATAAAATTCTTTGATCAAATGGATAGGCAATGCAGAGGCAAAAAAGGGGTCAGGCTCGGAATCATGTGAAATTTTGTAGGCAATAGAAAACGTGATTTTACGAAGAATCCATGATGATGTAGCATGCATGGCCATAAAATTCCTAGATTAAATGGATAGGCAAAGCAGAAGCCAAGAGTGGGTCGGGCTTGGAATATCGTGAAATTTGGTTGATCAATAGAAAACATGATTTTAAGAAAGATCCAAGATGATGTAGCATGCATGGCCATACAATTCTTATATCAAATGTATAGGCAATGCAAAAGCCAAAACTGGCCAGCCTCGGAATCGCGTGAAATTTGGTGTTCTATAGAAAACGTAATTTTAAGAAGGATCAATGATAATGTGGCTTGCATGGCCGTACAATTCTTGGATCAAATGGATAGGCATTGTAGAAGTCAAAAACGGGCAGGGCTCGGAATTGCAAGAAATTTGGTGGGTCAAGAAAAAACGTGATTTTAAGATGGATTGATGATACAGCGTGCATGGCCGTACAATTTTTGGATCAAGTGGATAGGTAATACAAAAGCCAAAAATGTACCTGTCTCGGAATCGTGTGAAATTTGGTGGGTCAATAGAAAACATGTTTCTAAGAAAGATCCATGATGATGTAGCATGCATAGCCATACAATTTTTGGAGTAAATGGATAGGCAATGCAAAATACAAAAAGGGGCTGGGCTCGAAATCTCATAAAATTAGGTAGGTCAATAGAAACGTGATTTCAGGAAGATCCTTGATGAAGTAGCATGCATGGCCATACAATTCTTGGATCAAATGGATAGGTAATGCAGAAGTCAAAAACGGGCCGGGCTCGAAATAGCGTGAAACTTGGTGGGTCAATAGAAAACGAGATTCTAAGCAAGATCCATGATGATGTAGCATGCAAGGCCATATAATTCTTGGATCAAATGGATAGGCAATGCAGAAGCCAAATAAGGGACAGGCTCGAAATCGGTTGAAATTTGGTAGGTCAATAAAAAACGTGATTTTAAGAACGATCCATGACGATGTAGCATGCATGGCCATACAACTCTTGGATCATATGGATAGGCAATGCAGAAGCCAAAAACAGGCCACGCTTGGAATCTCATGAAATTTGGTGGGTCGATGGAAAACGTGATTGTAACAATGATCCATGATGATGTAGCTTGCATGGGCCTACAATTCTTGGATCAGATGGATAGGCAATGCAGAAGCCAAAAACGGGATGGGTTCGGAATTGAGTGTAATATGGTGGGTCAACAGAAAATGTGATTTTAAGAAGGATCCATGATGATATAGCATGCATGGCCATACAATTCTTGGATCAAATGGATATACAATGCATAAGCAAGAATGAGTTGGGCTCAATATCACGTGAATAGAAACCGTGATTTTAAGAAGGATCCATGATGATGTAGCATGCATGGCTATATAATTCTTGGATCAAATGTATGGGTAATGTAGCAGCCAAAAATAGGTCAGGCTCAGAATCGCGTGAAATTAGGTGCGCCAATGCAAAATGTGATTTTAAGAAGGATTCAAGATGAATGAGCATGCCTGGCTATACACTTCTTATTACATCAAACGGATTGGCAATGCTGAAGCAGAAAATAGACCGAGCTCGGAATCGCGTGAAGTTTGGTAGGTCAATAGAAAACATGACTTTAAGAAGGATCCTTGATGATGTGGCACGCATAGACTTACAATTCTTGGATCAAATGGATAGGCAATACAAAAGTAAAAAACAGGTCGGGCTTGGAATAATGTGAAATTTGGGGGGTCAATAAATAACTTGATTTTAAGTAGGACCCCATGATGATGTAGCATGCATGGCCATACAATTCTTGGATCAAATGGATAGGCAATGTAGAAGCCAAAAACAAGCCAGGCTCAGAATCTCGTGAAATTTGGTGGGTCAATGGAAAACGTAATTTTAAGAAGGATCCATGATGTTGTAGCATGCATGGCCATACAATTCTTAGAGCAAATGGATAGGTAATGCAGAAGCCAAAAACGAGGCGGAATCGGACTCGTGTGAAATTTGGTGGGTCAATAGAAATCATGATTTTAAGGAGGATTCATGATGATGTAGCATCCATGGCCATACAACTCTTGGATCAAATGGATAGGCAATGTAGAAGCCTAAAATCAGCCCGGCTAAGAATCACGTAAAATTTGGTAGGTCAATAGAAAACATATTTTAAGAAGGATCCATGATAATGTAGCATGCATGGCCATACAATTCTTGGATCAAATGGATAGGTAATGCCGAATCCAAAAATGGGATGGACTCCAAATCGCATAAAATTTGGTGGGTCTATAAAAAACATGTTTTTAAGAAGGATCCCTGATGGAGTAGCATGCATGGCCACACAATTCCTGGATCAAATGGATCGGTAATGTAGAAGCCAAAAATGTGACGAGCTAGTAATCGTGTGCAATTTGGTGGGTCAACAGAATATGTGATTTAAGACGGATCCATGATGATGTATTATGCATGGCCATACAATTCTTGGATGAAATGGATAAGCAATACAGAAGCCAAAAATAGGTCATGCTCAGAATAGCGTGAAATTTGGTTGGTCAATAAAAAACATTCTTTAAGAAGGATCCATGATGATGTAGCATGCATGGCCATACAATTCTTGAATAAAATGGATAGGTAATACCGAATCCAAAAACGGAAGGGCTCCAAATTGCATAGAATTGGTAGGTCTATAGAAAGCGTGATTTTAAGAAGGATCCGTGATGGTGTAGCATGCATAGTCGTACAATTCTTGGATCAAATGGATAGGTAATGCAGAAGCCAAAAATGTGACAGGCTGGTAATCTCGTGTAATTTGGTGGGTCAATAGAAAATGTAATTTTAAGACGGATCCATGATGATGTAGCATGCATGGCCATACAATTCTTGGATCAAATGGATAAGCAATGTAGAAGCCAAAAATGGGTCGGGCTCGAAATAGTATGAAATTTGGTTGGTCAACAGAAACTGTGATTTTAAGAAGGATCCATGATGATGTATCGTACATGGCCATATAATTCTTGGATCTCATATATAGGCAATGTAAAAGCCAAAACTAGGCCGGGCTTAGAATCAAGTGAAATTAGGTGGGTCAATGCAAAACGTGATTTTTAGAAGAACCCAAGATGATGTAGCATGCGTGGCCATACAATTCTTGGGAAAAAAGGATTAGCAATGCTGAAGCCAAAAATAGGCCGTGCTCGGAATCGCGTGAAATTTGTTGGGTCAACAGAAAACGTGACATCAAGAAGGATCGTTGATGATGTAGCATGCATCGCCATACAATTCTTGGATCAAACGGATAGGTAATGCAAAAAACAAAAACGTGTTGGGCATGAAATCAAATGAAATTTTGTGGGTCAATAGAAAATGTGATTTCAAGAAGGATCCATGATGATGTAGCATGCATGGCCATACAATTCTTGGATCAAATGGATTGGCAATGTTGAAGCCGAAAACGTGCTGGGCTCAGAATCTCGTGAAATTTGATGGGTCAATAGAAAATGTTATTTTAAGAAAGATCCATGATGATTTAGCATGTATGGCCATACAATTCTTGGATCAAATGGCTAGGCAATGAAAAACCCAAAAACAGGCAGAGCTTGGAATTGCGTGAAATTTGGTGGGTAAATAGAAAACGTGATTTTAAGAAAGATCCATGATGATCTAGGACGCATGGCCATACAATTCTTGGATCAAATGGATAGGCAATGCAGAACCCAAAATCTGGTTAGGCTTGGAATCGCTTGAAATTTGGTAGGTCAATAGAAAACGTGATCTTAAGAAGGGTTCCAGATGATGTGGCTTGCATGGCCATACAATTCTAGGTTCAAATGTATAGGCAATGTAGAAGCCAAAAACGGGCCGAGCTCAAAAATCGCCTGAAATTTGGTTGGTCAACAGAAAACATGATTTTCAAAAGGATCAATGATGATGTAGCATTCATGGAAATACAATTCTTGGATGAAATAGCTAGGCAATGCAGAGACCAAAAACGAGCCAGGCTCGAAATTGCGAGAAATTTGGTGGGTCAATAGAAAACGTGATTTTAAGAAGGATCCATGATAATGTAGCATGCATGGCCATACAATTATTGGATCAAATGGATAGGTAATGTAGTATCCAAAAATGGGCCAGGATTGGAATGGCGTGAAATTGGGTGGGTTAACATAAACGTGATTTTATGAAAGATCCATGATGATCTAGCATGTATGGCCATACATTTCTTGGATCAAATGGCTAGGCAACATAGAAGCCAAAAACGGGCCGAGCTCGGAAGAGCGTGAAAGTTGGTGGGTCAAAAGAAAACCTGATTTTAAGAAGGGTCCATGATGATCTAGCATGCTTGGGCATATAATTCTTGGATCAAATAAATAGGCAATGCAGAAGCCAAAAACGGATCAGGCTTGGAATCACGTGATATATGATGGGTCAATAGAAAACGTGATTTTAAAGAGGATCCAAGATGATGTAGCATGCATGGCCATACAATTCTT
This sequence comes from Camellia japonica, assembly GCA_030407325.1. Lineage (NCBI taxonomy): Eukaryota > Viridiplantae > Streptophyta > Magnoliopsida > Ericales > Theaceae > Camellia > Camellia japonica. Next base: position 10,706 of record JAPPVO010007244.1, read on the forward strand.
AGATAAAATGGATAGGCAATGTAGAAGCCAAAAACGGGTCAGGCTCGGAATTGCGTGAAATTTGGTGGGTTAATAGAAAACGTGATTTTACGAAGGATCCATTATGATCCAGCATGTATTGCCATACAATTCTTAGGTCAAATGGATTGTCAGTCCAGAAGCCAAAAATGGGCCGAGCACGAAATCGTGTGAAATTTGGCAGGTCAAAAGAAAACGTAATTTTAAGAAGGATCCATGATGATGTAGCATGCATTGCCATATAATTCTAGGATCAAATGTATAGGCAATGCAGAAGCCAAAAATGGGTCAGGCTTGGAATCGCATGAAATTTGGTAGGTTAATTGAAAATGTGATTTTAAGAAGGATCCATAATGATGTAGCATGCATGGCCATACATTTCTTGGATCCAATGGATAGGCAATGTAGAAGCCATGTGACGCCCCGATTCTACACCATTGGTTGCAGTCAAGGGAGAGTCACTAATGAGTCCTATGGTCAATAACCAAGTAAGATCCCAGATCGCCGAGGAGTCAAAATAGCCTCCCTTCTAAGTCCAGCTTTCTTAGGCAGCGTACTACTCTTTTGACAGATCTTAAGAGGTATTGACACAAGGTCTCATAAGCAACGATAAGGTTCATACATGGATTATAAATACATAACAACCACAATTATACTTAATTCAAAAGATTGTTCCATTACATTACATCCCAAAAGAAGGTTTAAAACTTCACATGAGTTCTTACAAAATAACGAAAGGAAATTTCTAGCTTTCCTCAGATAGCCAAAAGTCTTCGAAGGTTTCGGGCTCATCGTCTCTAGCTATAAATTCCGCTTCGTCACCTGGCATGATACGCCGTGAGCTTTGAATGCCCAGTAAACACACACACACCCCACCCCTTTTTCCCAGTTCAATACACAATCACAATTATAGCACCAAGTAGTAAAGCATGTTACTCAAATAAATAAATAAATAAGTAAATGGTTAGGTTAGATGTCAATAATCTAGAAATCCCCCAAAGAGATTTCGTCCTCCCAACCACAAGAATCGGACGCGGATTATTCGGTATGCCCCCTCTTTTGCTGCTTTGTTGCAGAACTAACCTCGGATGCCTACCAACGGTTATGTACCACGTAGCGCCAACCGCAGGGCCTCAAAAGAGACGGTAAAATGGGGCCTTGCCCGAAATCCCTCCTTACACCAAACCACCTAGGGTCCGAATACAACCGCTCCGTTCAAGGGTTCCGAAAACCACTTGTGCAAGACTTTAACTTCCAAATAGGGAACGCATCCCAACAATCCATATATCACATTTTTTTTCATTACTCAAGTGTTCGAAAACCCAATACCCACCCAATTAGGTTTCCCATTGAATTAAGTGTTTTAAGTCAAGGTTAGTCCAACTAAATGATAAAATAAAATCCACATAAGCATGCCTCCTCAAGATAAGAAGATAAATAACATAACATACCCATACAACATCATGCCAAGATATGATAATAAGCCATTAAACATTTTCATGAATACAAGGGTATAAAACATCCAAAAATAACAAATTTCCAGATTTAACATCACATGAAGGTTAATATGGAAGGACTACTTAGGTTCATCCACCGGACTCGGTTTTCCTATGGTTCGTAGAGAATTTGATCTAGTTTCTAGGACATTTTTTTGGAAATGGGATTGCTTCTCCCGATTTTAAGTTATTTAGAAAATAGTCCAGCACGGTTCCAGAATCTTTCCAGAATCTGCCCAGATCTGTCGACTGTTACGAAAACTTGATTTTCTTGCAAACCACTCAATGTTTTTTGATGAAACCAATTTTAGTTGAAATCTAACTTCTAAAGGAAGGTTTTGACATAAAATAGAGGTTCAGAATATTTTTGTACATTTTTCTGGAATTTTTGAAAGTTGACTGCAAAAACAGGTTTTAAGGTAGAATGCCCAAAACAAGAAAATTTTATAAAAAAAGGGTTCCACCATGGGAAAGTTTCATTTCTTTTGTGAAGAAAATATGCTAACTATCACATGTTTAACTTAGAAAATTTGTTTGAAAGAGTGCCGTTGAAAAGTTGAGAGATTTGTACAAAAAGAAGATGGTTTGTGCCAAAATGGGTAAAACACAAGAGAGATGGAAACAATACTCAAATCTTGATATTTTTAACATAAGACATGATAATAACAGATCTGAAACATCACTTAAAATCTTTAAAAGAAACATGCATTAGAAAAGAGAATGAAGAGAAGGTTGTGTTGGTGGCTTACCTTCTAAGCTTTGCACAAGAAACTCTCTTCTTCCTCCCTCTTCTCCTCTAGACTTCTCTTCCTTGCTCTCCTCCCTCTCTCTAACCAAAATGTGTATGTGAGTGAGTGTGTTGTGTGACTTTGCAAGCTAGGGGGTGTGGTATATATAGGCAATTTGGTGTAAAAGGACATAAAAGCCCTTTAGTTGGAAATGGATGGAAATGTTAGGATTTGTTTGAATTCTAAAAGAATAGAAGGGATTTGGGTGGCTTGTTCATTGATTTAGGCCACACATAGTTAAAATGGAACTAGTTTTGAAATTAGCAACCTAGGTCTAGTTCACTAGGTTGTGTATTTTCCTAGAATCTCATGATGGTGTTTCTTGGAATTTGATTTCTCACATTCTCCAAGGAAGGGCCAGCCATAGGGAAGTGTGGAGGACAAATTCTTTATTATTTTATGTCCTAGGGTACACTCTTCAAGATGTATACATATATATATATATATATTACATGATTGATGGTACTTCAAGGTACAAGGTACAAGTACTAGTTTTTGGGGCAAGTTTTGAATTTATTAAAAAGGGTGAGGGCTTGGAGTTAAATACATGTAACTTATGTAGAATTAAATTAGGTTAGGGATCCTAATGGTTAGGGAAATTCCTGTTTTGACAAAAATAAAAATAGTAATGCTAGCCGACAAGATTCGAATTAATTGAAGTAACCGAGGGGCTTTAAGAAAATAATTCAAACATTAGGGTCTTAAAGTGAATACATATTTCAGGTGCTTCACAACCTATCCCCCTTAAAACAATTTCGTCCTCGAAATTCAACTACATACTGCCTTCGAGAAGCTCGAGGTAATTTACCTTCACCCAATCCTGGCATTCCCAAGTAGATTCCTCAATTCCCCGATGACGCCATAGCACTTTCACCAAGTGAACCGTCTTGCCTCTAAGGTTCTTCTCTCGGCGATCTTGTATTGCTACCAGTCCTTCTTTAAACGTAACATCTTTGTCAAGACTGATCTCTTTCCATTTGAGGACGTGTGTCGGGTTAGCGATGTATTTTCTCAACATAGATACATGGAAGACGTTATGTATCCCTGCTAACTACGGGGGTGGAGCTAGTCTATATGCTACTTCGGCCACTCTTTCCAATACCTCAAAAGGCCCAATATATCGTGGTGACAGCTTCCCCTTTCTCCCAAAACGTATGACTCCATGCCTGGGTTTCACCTTTAGGAACATGTGGCTGCCTACTTCAAACATCAATGGTCTTCTCCTCCTGTCTGCGTAATTCTTTTGACGGTCTTGAGCAGTTTTCAACCGTTGTCGGATCAATTTGACCTTCTCAGTAGTTTCTAGAACAAGTTTGGGTCCTATCAGATTTGCATCACCCACTTCCGTCCAACAAATCGGCGATCTGCAAGGTCGTCCGTATAATGCTTCAAAAGGCGCCATACTGATTTTAGCTTGAAAGCTGTTGTTGTAGGCGAATTCAATTAGGGGTAGGTGTCGTTCCCAACTTCCTTGAAAATCCATCGCGCAAGCTCTCAACATGTCTTCGAGTGTCTGGATTGTGCGTCCAGATTGTCCATCCGTCTACGGATGAAAGGCGGTGCTAAAACATAACTCAGTACCAAGAGCTTACTGCAAGCTCCCCCAAAATCGAAAGGTGAACCGTGGATCACGATCTGACACGATAGATACCAAATTCCGTGTAGTCGAATGATCTCCCCAATGTAGAGTCTGCACATAGACTCTAAAGTGTCGGTCATCTTATAGGGTAAGAAATGTGCTGACTTGGTGAGGCGGTCCACTATTACCCATATAGCATCGCGCCCTCTAGGTGACTTAGGCAACCCTGTCACAAAATCCATCGTCACGTATTCCCACTTCCATTCGGCTATTGGTAGAGGTTGCAACATTCCTCCTGGTTTCTGATGTTCCGTCTTTACTTGTTGGCATGTCAGACATCTTGCTACAAATTTAGCCACTTCCTTCTTCATCCCATTCCACCAATATTGCCTCTTCAAATCTTGGTACATTTTAGTCCCTCCTGGATGTACCGCAAATGCAGAATGATGACATTCCTTCAGTACCTTTTCTCTAAGTAACTCGTCACTTGGTACAAACAATCTACCTTGGTATCTTAAACTCCCATCGGGGTGAATTACCCAACCGGGCATGGGTTCTCCTGACTCTAGACATCCCTTGATGTAGGCTACCTCTTGATCATGCTTCTGGGCCTCCACAACCTCATTCATCAACTTAGGCATCACCTCCTGCGCACTAAGATATGCTTTTGTATCTTGAGATTCTACTTGGATCCTGAACTCATTAAGTGTCTTAACCATATCCCATTCTTTGACAGAGATCTTAGCCATCATCCCTCTGCTCTTGCGACTTAGAGTATCTGCTACTACATTGGCTTTACCGGGGTGACATGAGAGAGTGAACTGGAAATCCTCAAGATACTCCATCCATCGTCTCTGTCTCAAGTTAAGGTTCTTCTGTGTGAATAGATACTTTAGACTCTTGTAATCTCAAATTGTTCCCCATACAGGTAATTTCGCCATTGCTTTAGGGCAAAAACTACGGCTGCTAACTCCAAGTCATGTGTGGGGTAGTTGCACTCATAAGGTTTCAATTGCCTGGATCCATATGCGACTACCTTTCCATTTTGCATGAGCACGCAACCTAACCCTTCTTTAGACGCATCGCAATACACAATGTACCCCTTTTTCTCGTTCTGGGATGGTCAAAATTGGCGCACTAGTTAACCTCTTCTTTAGCTCTTGGAAGGATTTTTCGCAAGCTTCGTCCCACTCATACTTTACTCCTTTTTGCGTCAAACGAGTCATTGGTTTAGCTAGTTTGGAGAAATCTTGGATGAACCTCCGGTAATAACCGGCCAATCCTAAGAAGCTGCGGATTTCTGACACGGTCTTTGGTTGCCTCCAATCTAATACTGCCTCCACCTTGGTTGGATCCACCGCAATCCCATTCTCTGATACCACGTGCCCTAAGAATTTTTCTTCATTCAACCAGAACTCACATTTACTCGCCTTGGCATATAATCGATTTTCCCTAAGAAGTTGGAGGACAGTCCTTAAATGTTGTTCATGCTCTTCTTCAGACCTTGAATATACCAAGATGTCATCAATGAACACTACTACAAACTGGTCAAGGTATGGTCTAAAGATTTTATTCATCAGGCTCATGAATACTGCCGGTGCATTAGTTAGTCCGAAGGGCATTACTACAAACTCATAGTGGCCATATCTAGTACGAAAGGCAGTTTTTGATATATCCTCCTCCTTGACTCGTAGTTGATGGTAACCTGACCTGAGATCAATCTTTGAATAGCACCTTGAGCCTCTAAGCTGGTCAAAAAGGTCATCAATCCTCGGGAGTGGGGACCGGTTCTTAATCGTGACTCGATTGAGTTGACGATAATCGATGCATAGCCTTAACGATCCATCCTTCTTTTTAGCAAACAACACGGGTGCTCCCCATGGCGAAGTACTTGGCCTAATGAATCCTTTCTCAAGCAATTCCTGTAGCTGTGTCTTCAATTCTCGTAGTTCTGCTGGTGCCATGTGATACAGAGCCATGGATATTGGGGTAGTTTAGGTTGTAGCTCAATGCTAAAATCTACTTCTCGGGTTGGCGGCAATCTTGGTAATTCCGTAGGAAATACATTTGCATAATCGCATACTACGCGCGAAAGTTCTATTTCTCCTTCGCCTTCCTCATTTAGAATCAGGCTTGCTATCCTACCTGCAAGTTGATCGCGCCACTGCATCCGATGTTTTGCTGAAACCATGGGGTCTTGTCTATCCCCCTTAAACTGGAAACGCATCCCTTCTTGCGTGTGAGCTACCACTTTCTTCTGACGACAGTCGATCGCCGCTCGGTGGGCGGTCAACCAGTCCATGCCCAAGATGATATCGAAGTCCGACATTTCCATGACACGCAGGTCGCAAGTTAAGCGTAGGTTCGACATTCCTATTTTACAATCTTTACAGATCAATCCTACCCGAACGCATCCTCCCATAGGTGACATTACTCTTAAGGCAGTTTCTAAAGGTTCACATACAAGTTCTAATGACTTAGCACAAGCAGAGGATATGAAAGAATGTGATGCACCCATATCAAATAAAACATGCACCCAAGAATTGTATAGCACTAAATTACCCTCAATTACAGACGGGTCTGCTTCTTCCTCTTGCAAGGCAAAGACTCTGCCGGTTGCCTTCTGGTTGCTCCTTTCTGGGCCCTCATGAAGTTGGGTTTTCTTTCCACAAGCTCCAAATCCTCTTGGATTCTACCTCCTTTCATTCTGAAGTCAATGTTGTGCGGATTATTTCCACAAAGATGGTAAGACTCCTCCAAAATTTGATTCTTGATAGGGTTCGGGATTTTAGACACGGTTACTAGTCCATTCTTAAGGTTTCGATTTCCTGGTACCGCATTTCTATTGTTGCTTGCAAGCTCATGTTATTACTTGTCTCGAAGTATGGTCCACTATTTGTTTTTCTTTTAATGGGGTGAGGCGTAAGTCAAATTCTAACTACAGAGGCAATTCCTTATGAGTAAGCAACTAATCTTAAGTTAGAGTTTAATTATACAGCACAACTTCATATATTCTTAATAATAATTACAAGATTCCTAAAATTGGATTGAAGCGAAGACGAGGAATACGAAGCAGTTATGGTGATAACATCAGGATTAACTGAAATATGGATGAACGGTATGATGTTATGGTTTCAGACTTCAATGTGATCAAGGTTATAGATGTAGTGACTAAACTAGATATTTAACTTGAAACTGCGTTGGCCATCCGCGTTTCAAACTGAATATCCAAGATTCATCACCGAGTAAAGAAAATGAAATTATTTACAAGAAGTCTTGGGCTAAATAAAATAATCAAGGGTCAAAGGAGGTCGAATTTACAAATAGTAGTATATAAAACAGGACCAGATGGACAAGACTTAATCTTGGAAAAGGATGACATTGAATAAAGGTTATGAATACAAGATGAGGGTACGACAATCGATAGAAGACGCGTAGAACTAATAGTAGCCCTTACTGCGCGATGTGAGGCCTCACTCAAAGTTAAAACCATTTCACGATCCAGAAGTAGGTCCTCACGAGTTGATGTTGGTGTGCCCGAAATTCGAAGAAATTCCCTAAGATAGGTCAAGAAAGATTCTAACATAGTCAGGGCAAGGTAGTCTCTAACCGCAGGTCGAAACGTGTGGGTAAGGGTTGAACCTAGGCTTTGATACCATATTGTGATGCCCCGATTCTACACCATTGGTTGCAGTCAAGGGAGAGTCACTAATGAGTCCTATGGTCAATAACCAAGTAAGATCCCAGATCGCCGGATGAGTCAAAATAGCCTCCCTTCTAAGTCCAGCTTTCTTAGGTAGCGTACTACTCTTTTGACAGATCTTAAGAGGTATTGACACAAGGTCTCATAAGCAACGATAAGGTTCATACATGGATTATAAATACATAACAACCACAATTATACTTAATTCAAAAGATTGTTCCATTACATTACATCCCAAAAGAAGGTTTAAAACTTCACATGAGTTCTTACAAAATAACGAAAGGAAATTTCTAGCTTTCCTAAGATAGCCAAAAGTCTTCGAAGGTTTCGGGCTCGTCGTCTCCAGCTATAAATTCCGCTTCGTCACCTGGCATGATACGTCGTGAGCTTTGAATGCCCAGTAAACACACACACACCCCACCTCTTTTTCCCAGTCCAATACACAATCACAATTATAGCACCAAGTAGTAAAGCATGTTACTCAAATAAATAAATAAATAAATAAATGGTTAGGTTAGATGTCAGTAATCTAGAAATCCCCCAAAGAGATTTCGTCCTCCCAACCACAAGAATCGGACGCGGATTATTCAGTATGCCCCCTCTTTTGCTGCTTTGTTGCAGAACTAACCTCGGATGCCTACCAACGGTTATGTACCGCGTAGCGCCAACCGCAGGGCCTCAAAAGAGACGGTAAAATAGGGCCTTTCCTGAAATCCCTCCTTACACCAAACCACCTAGGGTTCGAATACAACCGCTCCGTTCAAGGGTTCCGAAAACCACTTGCGCAAGACTTTAACTTCCAAATAGGGAAGGCATCCCAACAATCCATATATCTCATTTTTTTTTTCATTACTCAAGTGTTCGAAAACCCAATACCCACCCAATTAGCTTTCCCGTTGAATTAAGTGTTTTAAGTCAAGGTTAGTCCAACTAAATGATAAAATAAAATCCACATAAGCATGCCTCCTCAAGATAAGAAGATAAATAACATAACATACCCATACAACATCATGCCAAGATATATGATAATAAGCCATTAAACATTTTCATGAATACAAGGGTATAAAACATCCAAACATAACAAATTTCCAGATTTAACATCACATGAAGGTTAATATGGAAGGACTACTTACACTACTAAAAAAAGGGCATATTGCAACGTTTGTTTTGTGGCGTTTATGGAAAC
>JAPPVO010007245.1:0-52458 GCA_030407325.1 Camellia japonica
TGAATGTTTGGGTTAACTTTTTGATTTTTTATGAAAAAATGTGTAATAAAAAATTATAAAAATTGATTTATAGGGAAAAATTAGGATTGGGAGTTGTGTAGCCGTAATTGTTGACTTTTGGTGAATAGTGTTAAATTTTTAACTTTTTGAGTAATTTTTGACTTTTTAACTTTTTTATAATATACCAAACTTGACGTAAATAGAAGAGTTATGCTGAGAATGAAGGCAAAGGAAAAACAAAAGAATAAAAACAACAAACAAAATTGTAGTCAACCAATAAAGGAACAAAACTCTGGTAAATGATGAAGTAAAAGTGAAAAAATTAGCGGTGAGTTATGTTATATCTTGAATAATTATAAATTATAAATTATAAATTATTTTATGAATTATTTTATGTAAATTATATTTATAAGTTATATTAACATTTTAACTATGTTATTTATTTTATACACCTTATTTGTTGAAAAATGAAAACTCATGGATATAACTGTTTATTAAATGTGTTTTTGAGCAATTATTTTATAAATACCACCACGAAAATCCTATGTCTTGGAGAACTTAAATAACCATTGGCCCTCTGAATTGTTACTTTAGTAACCCTCTGACGGTCTCATGCCTTAGGGGACTTAAATAATCATTGGCCCTCTAATTAGTTACTTTGTGACCCTCTCGCTCTGTCATGGATCTATTGATACTCTGTTCTGTTTTGTATTATGGTTATAATTATTTTGCTTATATGACTTTTACATTATGTATCTCTTAGTTAAAATTATTTATTTATTCGAACCAAACTATTCATTGTTTAGCCTAAATAATTATTCATGGTGATTTGTGTACCCTTATGCTCTTGGTATAGTATTTCTCACTCTGCTATGTGTTTATAGTTGTTAAACCCTTTCAATGAAGAAACTTAAGGAGGAATTGTTTTACCCCATTAATCAAGACCTACACTTGAGAGGAACATCGTGTCTTCTCCCCTCCCTCCCCTTCCCCTTTTTTGTCTATTGGCTACATGTTTTGTATAAGCCAAATATAATTCAACGTGTGGTAGAATAAGGACAATACAGGAAGACTAGTCAAGTCTTCAATCATAATCACACACGTGGCAGTCATCATTGGTTATAATGGATTTGCGTAACACTGGATTGGCAAAGGAATTTAAGATGACGTGGCTTCAACGGTTACTCACATTTAAATTCAAAATCAAGAGGGAAGCCTAACTGCAGTTATTAGCATAGTGGAAGCTAACTATAAGGCAGCATGATCAGCGATCATGGAGGAGCGTTTCGATGGTTAAGGGTGCAGTTCGATGGTTATCCTTGAGAAGTATAAATAGCAGAGAATGCCCCAGAAAAACCCCCAGACTCAGATCCATAAAATCAGTTTTATTCTACTTTATTTCTTTTCCAGTTTTATATTTCTTGTTCTTTACATTTCTGTACTTCGAATTCCTGCACTGCATTTCATTCATAGGAGTAGTTTCAAGTAGATTGTTGCTATAAACCTCTACGAGGCTGAATTGGATCATTGTAAGTCTTTCGTTTTACTTAATAAAATACTGCAATTATTCTTCATTTAATCATTGTCAGTTTATTCCTCCTAAGCAAAGCCACCAGTAAAAGTCCTCTTCATTGAGGCTGAAAGAACTAAAACACAATCGTCTGATAATTGGTTGGCAATTAAATTTCTGCAAGGACTGATTGATCCTTGCTAGCACGCTCAAAATTACTGTAATAACCTTCGAAAGCCAAAAAGCCAACATATATTTTTGGCACGCCCGGTGGGACTAATTCAAATGGCTAGACGTAGGAGACAAGGAGAAAATGAACACTTGGAAGAAGGCGTGGAAGGAAATGTAGAAATGCCTAATCCAGAGAATAATGTGATAACACATCTTGTGGAAACACCCATTTTATCAGAACCTATGGTCGAACAGACCAGCACTTCAGAACAAGTACCACATGTTCATAATATTGGACGAGGCCAAAGAATTGGATCATCTATTATTCCATCTACTCAGCCAATAAATCCATGGGGTGGCCTAGTAGATGCCATAGGACAGCAGTTAATGAACACAATGAAAAGGTGGGCAACATCCTTTTTGGATTGAATGAATACCCACCAACCAACAAACACAAGACACATGGAGGAAATTTCAAATGTCCCTCAGGAAGATTGGCTAGAGATAAACAGCCTATGCAAATTAATGGACATTCCAATGGTCAAACTAGTAATCAAAATTATGAAAAACCATCACTTCAGTTTTGGTATGAACCTATTTCGAGGCCTATAGCAAGTCAAAATGCCCCATTACTTAATAGTGAAGCCATGCAAATTGGTGGATCTGGCCCAACACAGGATAATGGTGTATGGATGGTTCTAAATCCCATGTTCAAAGCCATACCTGGCACAAGGGGGTTCACTAACCCTTTATTCGAATTTATACTCGGGGGGTTGGAAGGTTTTCCTATAACTAGAAGGGACACAACACCTGTTCCAACACTTTTCGTAGGTCCTTTTGTAAGACAAGCTCAAAGAGGTCATCCATACCCTCAACAGCAGCCAGCACCACAGGGACAACCAATCCCAAATATACCACCCTGTGGACCAAGAGGACCCCAAGCACAAGGTTGTCCACCAAATCCTGTGTTTGTTCCTCCAGTAGTGATTCAATAGGCACAAAATATGGTCCCTAGGGACCAAATTGCTGACATTGTTAGAGAGATGTGTGGACCAATGGCTCGAGGGGTTTAGACTCCTGTGTACAGGAAACCATACCCAGAATAGGTAGATAGGGTACATGAATACCCAAGAGGTTTCAGGATACCAGATTTTGCTCTTTTTTATAGGATGGAAACCAGTCAACGATTGAGCATATTGCTAGGTTTGCGGCTCAGTGTGGTGAATTTACCAATAATGACTATATGAAGTTAAGATTATTCCCAAATTCTTTAACTGGGAGAGCATTTGCATGGTATATTAACCTTACACCTGGCTTTATCCAAACTTGGCAACAAATGGAAAAGGCATTGTATGCCCAATTCTTCCAAACAGAGCCAGAGGTTTCCATGGCAGACTTGGCAAGATTAAGTCAAAGGCCTGATGAGAAGGCTACTCAGTTTATTGCCATATTTAAAAGAGCACGAAATAAATGTATGAATTTGTGAGATTGGCTCAAAATGGTCTAGAGTTTAGGCTTCGAAAGAAGTTTGACTCAACTGAGTTTAGAGACTTGGTGGAATTAACCTATAAGGTGTCTAGGTATGAAACATTACTAGAAGAAGAACAAGATCGAAGTAATGCATCATACAAGACGTATTATAGAGATCCTAATTACGAAATTGATGCAGCAGAGATTGTAGGGAAAGAACCTGTGATCTGTAACGTATTAATTCATAAAGACACAACAATTGATCAGTAGTTTAAAAAGAAAGACCTTCATAGGAAATATTCTTTTGACTTAACAAAGGCAGATGACATTTTTGATCGTTTGCTTGCTACAAATTTCCTGAAGTTACCAAAAGGAGTCAAAATTCCATCTCCAGAGGAACTTAAAGGAAAAGTGTATTGTAAATGGCATAATTCTTGGTATCACTTAACTAAAAACTGCATTGTTTTTCAAGACAGGATCCAAGAGCAGATTCGAAAAAGAAGTTTAAAATTCCCAGCTAAAGCAGAAAAGGTCATGGGCATTAATACTAATCCGTTCCCAGAAATTGGGGAGGTGGCAACCAATGTTATTACGTCAGACTTCCAGAACTTGTCCTTGAAAGAATTGGAAGAAGTCAATGTGCAAATGCATGTTGCCAGCCAGACAACTGTCAAGAAAGACACTAGAAATCTACCAGCTATTGAACGAGGTTTCTCAAACTAGAGGGAAGACTTTGATGAAGAAGCACTGGATGACGATTCTTTAGAAGCAGCTGTCACGCAAAGAATGTGTCCCAGATGCAGGCTGAGCTACAAGTGGTTGAAAGGGCTGCCAATTGATGGGAAGCAATATTACAAGGATGTGCAGAGGCATTCTAAACCAACCAGTGCTTATAACAAAAGGCCATATCCAACTAGCATTAGGCAGCAGCCATTAATGGCTAAGGCAACAGTCGCTAGAATGCATTATAGAGGCAAGAGGCCTTTATATGAGTCCATACTACCTAATTATTACAGAATGCATAGCAGTCATCTTAAAAGGAGGTCGAAGAAGGGTTCAGTTTATGAGATCAAAGCCAGAGATTGGCCTCCTAGACCAGCCTCACGCAGAACAGAAAGTGGCCACCTCCATCAAAGGCCTGAGTTAGGCCCAAAACAGGGAGTCAGGACCAAGCAGTGGCCTTCACAGCCAGCTTCGAAGATGGCTTCGAAAGAAGAAAGAAACAGTTCAACAACTGGGTCAGTAGGTTCATGGATACCTGGAGTTTCAGATTGGTTTGTCATGCAGAACAAACCTAGGGAGATGTTTACCCAAAGAAATATTGTTGGGAACCAAGGTAGGATGGTCAAACCTCATTTGGTGGCTCCAAACAATTGGGTATTCCTTAAGCACCCGAAAACAAAAGAACCAAATATGGTCCCAGTGATTTCTAAGTCCCAAAGAAGGAAGATTCAACGAAGGTACACTCAGTACCAGAAGGATCTGAAAGAAGGCGGAGAAAGTTCTTTATTAGTTCAGCTAAAGAGCCAGTCAGAAGGAGAAGAAGATTCAAAGTTAGACCATAATCCAAAATTGGCTCTTTCAGACAAAAGGAGTTATAGCAGGGAGCAGTTGGCCAAAGTTCATTCCAAACTAAAGGCCAAGGAAAGATCCAGTTTGGTAGGATTGGAAAACGCTTTGATGGAAAGTGATAGTGAGATAGAAGATGAGGTCATCCCAGGCCAAAGGAAAGAGATGGTTGAGGAAGAAATGTTTGAAGCCTTCATGGCTGAACAGACATTTTTGGTCGAAAAACCAACAGAAACAGACCATTCGAAAGAAGTTACTAACACAGAAGTACCAGAATGCAGCATGGAGGACGCTTCTGAAGTAATTGAACAAGTTGACCAAGAGGGAAAGCAGGTACAGCCAGTCGTCCAATTTGGCTCATTTCTTCCGGTGTTAGTGAATATGGTGCTTATATTACCACAAGAGTTTCAAGCTGAAGATGAAAACCAAGGTTAGGAGATTGACCCAATTCCAGTCTCCAGTGAAAACTCACAAGTATGATGCAAGACGAATCCGAAGCAGCCACACCAATCGAAACTGAAGACGAAAGTGAGAAGAGGTAAGTATTAACCTCTCATACCCTTTTGAGTATCCCACGACGTCCATGACACAACATGTCAAGCCCTTGTATATCAAGGCCTTCTTCGATAGAATACAGATGAATCAAGTGCTGGTGGATAATGGGGCAGCAGTAAACCTGCTTCCAAAATCTTCGTTGAGGAAACTAGGAAAGAAGAACCCTAGACTAATCCCAACCAGTACAGCCATTACTAGTTTCGCTGGAGACAAACAGATGGCCTAAGGTATTTTGCCCATCAACCTGAGTGTGGGAACCGGGGACTGCATGACAGCATTCTTCGTTATCGATAGTAATGCTAAGTATAATGCTTTACTTGGAAGAGATTGGATTCACACCAACAAATGTGTGTCTTCTTCTTTACATCAGAAAATCATGATGGCCTTGTGCAATGGAGAGACAGAGGAGATCAATGCAAATCCTCAACCCTTCATAGCTTGTGCAGATTTTGTAGAGGCTAAATTATATATTGAAGGAGTGGCACCACTTAGTATACTGAGAAAACCTGATGGATCAGCCGATGTGACGGCTGATGAAGAATTTGCACACCTAAAGCACTTGGTCCAGAAGAGTGCTGATGAAGAGTTTGTTGTTAAGGATGACAATGATGCCTGGTTGTAGGCAAAGAGATGAAACCCAAGAAGCCAGGTCTTTGGCTCTAATTAAGTTCTCAGTATTGCATGTAAAATCAATAGTCTAGAAAATGTAAGAGTAAGAGAAAGAAGCCATGATGATTGGTTGTAAGAAGAAACAACAACAGGTCAGATTTTTGGCCTTAGATAAATATTGTGCTTTGGACATTGAAACAAAAGTCCAAGAGATACAGAAGGAAGAAACCTTGTGGACAAACTTGTCTATGAGGAGGAGGGTAAAGATGTTGAATCAAAGAAGCTGGGAGCAGAACAAAGCAAGGGGATTGCTTCGAAGTCAGAAGAAATCAAAGAAGGAGCATTAGTAAGTTCTCAGATACAAGACCTCTTGGAAGAAGTAAATTTAGGGGAAGGTTCTATACAACAGCCCACCTATATAAGTGCTTGGTTGAATGCTCTTGACAGGGACCAGTTGTTGGTTGTTTTGAAGAAATATAAAGATTGTTTTGCATGGTCTTATAATGAACTACCAGGATTGGATAGGTCATTAGTAGAACATAGGCTCCTTATGAGACCTAATTTCAAGCCATACAAGCAAAAACCAAGAAGAATGAGTCCAGAAGTGATTTAGAAAGTTAAGGAGGATATTCTCAGACTCCTCAAGGCAGGCTTTATTAGGACAGCTAGGTACGTTGAATGGCTATCTAATATTGTGTCTATAGTTAAGAAGAATGGTAAAATGAGGGTATGCACCGATTTCAGAAACTTGAATCTAGCAACTCCAAAAGATGAGTATCATATGCCTATAGTAGATTTGTTGGTAGATAGTTCAGCAGGGCATCAAATTTTATCAATGATGGATGGGCACTCTGGTTATAACCAAATCTGTATTGCAGAGGAAGATGTCCATAAGACAGCATTCAGATGTCCTGGGAATATTGGCACCTTCGAATGGGTTAAAGTGTCATTTGGCCTAAAGAATGCTGGGGCTACATATCAGAGGGCTATGAACACTATCTTTCATGACCTCATTGGAGGGTATTTAGAGTGTTATATTGATGACATTGTAGTGAAATCGCAATCCATGGAGGAACATTTGTTTACTTAGAAGCATCTTTTGAAAGAATGAAAAGGTTTAAGTTGAAACTCAATCCTCTTAAGTGTGCTTTTGGCATATCATCTGGAAACTTCTTGGGCTATGTAGTACACAAGAAAGGAATATAGAATGACCAGAATAAAGCCAAAGCCATCATCGAAGCTAGACCTCCATCAAGTAAGAAAGAATTACAAAAGTTCCTTGGACAGGTTAATTTTCTTTGAAGATTCATTTCTAATACTACAGGGAAAACTAAAGTATTTTCTTCCTTGTTAAGGCTAAAAGATGAAGAGGAGTTTGTGTGGACAGCAGAGCATCAAACTGCTTTTGAATGAATCAAAGCCTACTTGGCCCTCCAATGCTAATGCCACCAAAGGGTGATAAGCCTTTGAAGTTGTACATAGCTGCAGTAGAGGATTCATTGAGAGATTTCTTAGCCCAAGACAATGAAGAAGGCAAGGAGCAAGCTGTTTATTACCTTAGTAGGTTTCTAAATTCTTGTGAATGTAAATACTTAGCTGTAGAAAAGCTGTGCCTTGCATTGTATTTGCTGCAATGAAATTAAGATACTATCTTTTGCCTACAACTGTGGTAATTGCAACCACAGATTTGGTTAAATATATGTTATCTAGACCCATGTTGAGGGGAAGAATTGGCAAATAGATACTAGCTTTATCAGAATTTCATCTAGAATATGTCCCCCAAAAGGCAGTAAAAGGACAAGTTTTAGCTAATTTTTTGGAAGACCATCCATGTCAAATAGAAAGCCAAGAGATAATGGAACTTGGTATGACTAGTGTTGAATCATGGCAAATGTGGTTCGATGGATCAAAAGCCAATGGTTTAACTGGAATTGGTGTAGTAATTAAGTCACCACAAGGAGTAGAAACCACGTATGGTTTCAGAGTGGATGAAATTACTTTTTCCAATAATCAAGCTAAATATAAAGCCTTAATAATGGGACTGGAAATACTTATTGGATTATAACCTCATGCAATTGACATATTTGGAGATTCTCAATTGGTAGTTAACCAAGTGAAAGGGATTTTCAAATGTCAAAGTATAAGCATGTTGCCATACTATGTTGTTGCATTACATCTGCTTTCTCAATTTCAGATAACAAATGTAACTCATGTTCCAAGATTCTTAAATAATAAAGCTAATGATGCGGCTTAGACAGCTTCGAATTTCAAGAGAATGGATAATATTAGAAGAAGTATAAGCCAAACAACATATCAAAAAGTAATACCACCCTTGAATAAAAGGAATGTGGTCCTAGAAGTCAATCATAATGACTTACAAGAACAAGATTGGAGGCATTCAATAATGCAGTATCTGGCTGGCCCATCTTCGAAAGCCAGCAGAAAAATTAAATTGCAGTCTATGCAATACATAATGTATGGTAATGTTCTCTACAAAAGAGGAAGAGATGGGTTATTGTTGGAATGTTTAGGCCCAAAGGAAGCATTGACAGCTATGGCTGAGGTTCATAAAGGCATCTGTGGTGCTCATCAGCCTGGTGTGAAGATGAGATGGCTGCTTCGAAGGCATTACTACTATTGGCCAACTATCCTTAAAGACTGCATAGAATATGCAAGAGGTTGCCAGACATGCCAAATGCATAGCACAATAAGGCACGTGCCCATAACTGACCTGCATGCAGTTGTGAAGCCTTGGCCATTTAGAGAATGGGCTATGGATATGATAGGGAAAATACACACACCCTCTTCGAAGCATCATTGTTTCATCTTAGTGGCCACAGATTACTTCACCAAATAGGTCGAGGCTAAGCCATATAAGGCTGTAGACCAGACTAAAGTCATTGGATTCATTAAAGATTTGATCCATAGATTTGGTATCCTACAGACTATAACTGGTTATAATGGGACTGTATTTGATGGGAAAATGGTGAAGTCTTTTGTAGCAGAGTTTGGGATTAGTCTTGTTAATTCTACACCCTATTATGCACAAGCCAATGGCCAAGCTGAATCATCCAATAAGTCTTTGAAAAAAAGGAATTCAGAAAGTTGTGGAAGATAATCCCAGGGATTGGCATAACTTGCTGTTGGATGTATTGTGGGCTTATAGGACTTTTCCAAGATCAAGTACAAGAATCACTCCATATGCCTTAGTGTATGGGCATGATGCAGTGCTACCTGTGGAAATTAATGTTAAGTCTTTGCGGGTGAGATACAAGGATCAGTTAGATCTTGAGCAATACCATCATAGTATGTGCTTGGAGTTAGAAGGTATAGATGAAGTTAGAATTCTGACATTAAATAGCATTCTTTTCCAAAAGAATAAAACAACCAAAAACTATAATAAGAAAGTCAAACACATTGGCTTTGATGAAGGTGATTTGGTATGGAAGACAGTACTTCCAATAGGGATTAAAAGCCATAAGTTTGGCAAATGGTCACCAAGCTAGGAAGGACCATATCAAGTTCATAGAGTCCTATCTTTTGAAGCATACCATTTGAAAATTTTGAACGGATATGTACATCCCAAAAGATTAATGGCAGGCATTTGAAGCCTTATTTTCCAACCATATGGGAAACACAAGGAATAGAATAAATGTTAAGTAAAAGAACATAAATATTCAAATGATAAATAAGAATTTGCTTTTCATAAAGAGTTGAATACATTTTGCCATAAATTGGCCCAAAAGTCAGTACAATGTCTCAATTGTTCTTTTACAATGGATGTTCTATTCTTAAATGATGAGAACAACTGGATGGCTGTGATCATTTCCTGCTTTCGATCGGCCAGTCCTTGATTGGTAATCTGCAATTTGGTGACAGTTCGATCTAAGGCCTGGTTAACCGCTGATAGCTCCTCTTCAAGTTGAGCTTTTTTCTCCAATAGTTGAGTTTGAAATTTGGAGACAGAGGAATGTTATTCCTTTAACTCTAATACTTCAGTATGTATTTTGGAAATAAAGCTCTGGCCTTTCACCAATTTCTCCTCTGCAGCCTTGGCAGCATGGCAAATGTTGATGTAAAAATCAATGGTGGCTACCGCCTGAGACAAATGACCTGAGACAGTCATGCCGGATTGTTCAACAATCTTGCAGCACTGGAGGAAGCCATTTCTTATTATAGGCCTCTGTAAGGCTTCGAAAGGGATCCTCGAAAAGGATGTCAGCAGCTCCAGATTGCTGTCCATGTCTATTGGAGGTAAGGAAGTCTTGCTATTGGTGGAAGAGCTCTCAAAAATTTCTAGCAGAGAATCAGCCAGAACTAATGGCTCAGTCTCATCGCTAGCCATTGGAGAGGTGGAAGGTATGTCGAAGAGACTAGCTAGTCTAGCTTCGAAGATGTTTACCTCATCCGTGGACATGAAAGGTGAAGAAAGAGCTTTGGTGGAAGAAAGAAAGGACTACATAGAAATAGGAGAAGTGGGTAGAGCATCTTCAGCAGTCTCTATAGTTCTAGCCACCAACAGGTCGAGAGAAGAGGGGCTTGAACTAGGCAGAGATAATAGACCATGAGTTGGAGAGCTACCAGTACCCTCTATAGAGGAATCAGCTACCATTAAAGATGAAGTAGCAGCTGGAATTTCCTTAGGAGGAGGAGAAGCAGGGCTTCAGAAAGAATCAAATTGAGTAAAATCAAAAGACAAATGAGAGAGGTATGGAGTTAAGCCAAAGGGAAAAGGAGCAGGAATACTTGGCCTCAAGAAGGATATGGAAAATATAGGGCCAGGAAGTGGGAGAATTATTTGAATGGGCTCCACATCTTGAGGTTGTTCAACTTCGACTGAAACTGATAGAGTCCTTATTAGAAGAATAGGCAAAGTAGTTGTGGCTGCAAAAGAAGTAATACAAAACAATGTCAAGCCTCAGCATTGAGAATTTAAGAAAGATGAATAGAAGTACAAAGGAGCTTGCTGGTTCAGAAGTAGTAACGGCCATGATTGGGAAGCTGCGAAGAGTATAGTGTCCAGCAGCTTGCTATTTCTTTGCAAGCTCTTTCTGGAGTGCATCAGCGGCAGCAGCTTCATCCTTGAGCATTTGTTGTTGCTTCCTCTTCTCAGCCCTTTGGAATACAATAAGCTCTTTGGAATGCTCTGCTTGCACTACTTTAGCAGATGCTTCATGGATAGGATCTCCAGTGAAATCAATAAGAGAGACAGTCATCTTCTTTCTTCTTTTTAAGGGTGTCTCTTGCTCTTGATCTGCCTCTTCTTCTTCTGCTGCCTGAACCACAGGTGCTTCCTCTTCAGGATCAAGTAAAAGCTTCATTTTCTTTTGTTGTTGTTTGTTCCTGAGAAGATTTAAAGCTTGGATCTTCTGAGGAGAATCTCCCTGTGAGGCACCCATACCACCTTCACAAAAAGAAGAACTAGAGATAAGGCTAAAAGCATTATAAAGAAGGAGAAAAGAAAAGAAACAAGGGTATATACCTTTCTTCGAGGCAGCTCGAGTAACTCTAGGAGGAGTTGAGGCAGTAGGAATAGACTGTGTGGTGGCAGGCACAGGAATTGAAGTGGTAGGAGCAGTGGAAGAGGTGACAACTCTAGCTCTTTTGGGCTTGGCTTGGGGCACATCCAGCACCATTAATAGGTCTTGGGGAGGAATGGCCAAGTATACCTCCATATTGGTCACCCACCAGTTTTGGCATCTTTTCAATAGGTTACTATGAGGAATGAAAGGGAGATACTCAAACTCAATCAAGTCCTGGATAAATTTAGAAGTTGCTTCTTCTAATCTGGATCTTCGAACCTTTAAGTCCCTGCTGGTAAGACTTAAATTGGTCTGGCTTCAGAGAGGTATTGTGTGAGGCCAAATTGCCTAGCAAATTGAGCAGGACAGTAGGGCTCATCAAATGCACTTGTAAGCTCTGGGGTTCATAGTCCCAATGAATAACTCTCTAGGGATCAGAATAGAGGCCCATATGTTCTTGTGTTGGGGGGAAGAACAGAACCTATCACTTAGAAAGGTTTTCAACCAAGATGGGCCAATGTTAGTAGGTTCGAAGGGATGGAAGTTATGGGAAGGAAAGGAAGCTGGAAGTCGGTAGAAGAAAGAGAAGTAAAAAGCAAAGATAAAAGGATAGAGTGAAACGCTGGCTAGCCTCATGCCATGAGTAGTAGGGTTTGGCTCCAAAAACTTAAGGCATTTGGATTGTAGTTCAGTAAAATATGCAAAAAGCTAAAGCTAAAGTATCCAAAATGGGCTTCCTTGATTGGCATCCAAAGGCTTCTCACAAAAAAGAGAACAGGCTCTGTATACGTGACCTAGAACGTATGGAGCTAAAGTCACTTTTTTCTGTAAAATAAGGGCTTTGGCAAGAGGGGCGAATTCAGGCATAATTCTTTAAGGAGAGGTACAAAAAAGGAATTTGCAAAGCCAATACAATATGAAACAAAAGAATTCCCTATCAGTCACAGGGCCCTCCCTTTTATTCTCAACCTTGACAAAGTCACTATAGGATGAGTTAAGAGAGAGGAGGGAAAAATGGGTTGGTAGGTCAGGATAATCTAGTCCAAAGGGGGTTCCAATGGGGGACAATCCTAATAGATGGCTGATATCAAGAACAGTAGGGGCCATCATCCCACATCTGAATTGAAAGAAATTAAAGGCAGAATTCCAAAAGCAAAAGGCAACAGGTACTAAGAAAGGGTCCTCTGAGATAGTGAACCTGGATAATTGGAGGGCATCGAAAAGGCAGAGCTCTTGAAGGTCCAAAGTCCTATCAGGGACAACCCGATCATACCATTCTTGCCACTCTGGTCTCACCGTAGGCCAGCAGCGATGGGGGCGGTTCATCCTCCAGTTTCCCTAGTCAAGACCACCTTCGTAAAGGAGACAATGGTCTTCTAGACGTGGATATAGAGCTGGAAGCTCAATAGGAATCTCTTTGAAGATGGGCCCAAGTACATACTCTTGCTGCTCATGACGGCGGGGAATGAAGATGCGTCCATCAATGGCACTTTTCTCACCGGCCTTATACTTCTCACACTCTTCGGCGATAATCCTTTTCAAGGTCACAGACGGACTCGCACGCTCCATAACCGGTATTTTCAGAGAAGAAGAAGCCATTGATAAAAGAATTTTCTCAGAAGACAAAGTCGGGAGAGAGTAGGAGGAAAAGGAAGGTCAGTAGAGACGAAGGGTTTATGTGATAGGCAAATAGGTGAATTCAAAGCACGAAATAAAAGGGTTTTAAAACCTTTGTGTCTGAAAATATATCGTGGAATTCGTAAAGAAGTACTAAAAGTACGGATGCAAAGAGTTTCCCCTCAATATTGATAATTTCTGGAGGGAAACACATCTTAAATACTATGTTAGCTTCGAAATAGAATATTTGGCTTCGAAGCCAATTTTTGGCGCCAAAATGAAATGACAAACGGCTTCGAATGTCAAAAGCTTACTTCGAAGCACATTCCATGCCTCACGGTGAAAGGATGTTTAGATATTTGTTTACTTCAAAAGGATTAAGAACCTGTTTTATGGTTTCTTAGTGAGAATAAATCCTTCGAAGCTAAACTTGAGATCCCTTAAGGATGGAAATTGTTGTTCGAAGTATCAAAATCAATAGTTGGTTTGGTAATGTACAGAAGAGATTGCTTTTCCGAATTAAAACAGTGCAGCCCTTGAGAGGGGCTTCTATATTTTGAAAGTATGGACTGTTGTTTGAAGCAAAAATGGTCAATTTAAAGCTGATTGATCGTACTAACCATATGAGCATATGTTAGATATGATTAAAACAAAGCTTTAAAGGGCAAGATTGTTAAATTCGACGCACTGATTCTAAATAGAAATCAGTGAAAGTTGTCAACTGTATTCCATGAATTGGAAAAGTTCATATTGGTTTTTTAGTATTTCATTTGAGATGATCGAATCCAAATTCGAAGGATGAGATTGTTGAGTTCGAAGCCTAAATTTGCTTATAAAGACAAACAGAGATGAAGTCAAACCATGCCAAACAAAGAGAAAAGTCTTAGCTGTATTGAAACAAAAGCAATTACATCAAAAGGCCCTCTTTGGGTACAAATTCGAGTTCATAAAAGTAAGGAATAGAATAAATAACAAGATCATGGAATTTAGTCCAGCTATGGTTAATAAATTTATGTTCTTTTTTTATTTTATCCTCTATTTTCTCCAGGCTTGGCTGCTGAAGTTGATGTGCTCTCACTTGATAAAAGAGTTCTTCAGCCTTTATTTCGAACGTTGTTTCTTTTAACCCGTGTTCCAACTCATCTATATCTAAGTCATCCCAGTACACAGAGTCTTTATTCTTGAAGTCATTGTATTCTTCGATGAGGTTCTCTGCATCGTACTGGGTATGAACTCGAATGGATGAAAGTTGGTTCAAAGATTGGGTGGTGGCCACAGAAGTCCGGTGCCAATGGAGAAGCAACGGGAGTTGGTCCAAAAACATTTGGAGTTCTGCTTGGGTGATGGGGTTGAGAACGTGACCCCGAGTCATAACATCACAAGCCCATCGAAGGTTCTTGAGAGGAACATCGTCTTCAAGAACATTGAAAGGCAAGTGAGAAAAGACCGCAAGCAAAAGTTGGGCTTGCTTTTGCGAGCTGGAGTAGGAAAGGTGGAGGCTTATAAGGAGGGAAAACCTTGTCCGCAGAGAGGGTAAGCCTCAGTCTCTCTATCCAGCGGGGATTTGCAGAAAAGGAGGTATAGAAGCTTCCATTTCGAAAGAAGGAGGAAAGTGAGGGGCATTTAACACAATCAAGCCAGTCAGAAGAACAAAGTTTCGCCTTCTTGGCTAAGAACGATGGGTTATACCCTTGTGCCTCTTCTGAGCGTCGGCTAGCTTGTACTATCTTTATAGGCATGGAGGATGTGTACCATGCCATAAGCAGATTGTCCTCTAAACTGCGTCGGCGGTCGATGGGCACGTAAGGATAAACCACTGAACTTCGAGCATCAGAAGGGAATTCTAGAGGATCAGTGAACTCGACAAAGTGATAATTAACTCGCTCCCTTAACTCACATGCCTCAGATTCTGACCAGCTTCTCCAACCAGAAGCCCCGGAGGAAGAAGAAGCCATAGCCTCATCCCATGCAGAAGATTATGGATTAGAAGAAGAGCTTCCAATGTCTATTTTTACAAAATTTTGGGTTAGAGAATTATAAGTAGCAGGTGCATAATCCAAAGGTTGATAGTTTGCAAAAGCTTCCATGACTTGAATATATGGAGGTGGGTAAAGGTGGCTAATCAATGCATGAAGATTCTTTCGAGGAAGAACAGTACCATCAGATGACTCTTCATATAATCGATCAATAGAAGAGAGAATTGATTTGGCCATGAAAGATGTATCAGACTGTTCGAATACTAAGATGGTGGGGATGTTCAAAGGATTAAAAGAGAATTTAATGCAAATGATGAATGACAGCTTCATTTCTGGAAGAATGCAAAGCCCATGCACATTCTAAGACGTGGATAAAAGACCTTGATCCACTAATATCACCAAGTATTGGGTATATTAGTGCGGGGTGAAATGTTGGTTACATATTTTGTATAAGCCAATTATAATTCAACGTGTGGCAGAATAAGGGCAATACGGGAAGACTAGTCAAGTCTTCAATCATAATCACACACGTGGCAGTCATCATTGGTTATAATGGATTTAAGATGACGTGGCTTCAACGGTTATTCACATTTAAATTCAAAATCAAGAGGGAAGCCTAACTGCAGTATTGGCATAGTGGAACTAACTATAAGGCAGCATGATCAGCAATCATAGAGGAGCGTTTCGACGGTTAAGGGTGCAGTTCGATGGTTATCCTTGAGAAGTATAAATAGCAGAGAAGGCCCCAGAAAAACCCTCAGACTCAAATCCATAAAACCAGTTTTATTCTACTTTATTTCTTTTTCAGTTTTACATTTCTTGTTCTTTACATTTTTGTACTTCGAATTCCTGCACTGCATTTCGTTCATAGGAGTAGTTTCAAGTAGATTGTTGCTATAAACCTCTACGAGGCTGAATTGGATCATTGTAACTCTTTTGTTTTACTTAATGAAATACTGCAATTGTTCTTCATTTAGTCATTGTCAGTTTATTCTTCCTAAGCAAAGCCACCAGTAAAAGTCATCTTCATTGAGGCTGAAAGAATTAAAACACAATCGTCTAATAATTGGTTGGCAATTAAATTTCTGTAAGGACTGATTGATCCTTGCTGGCATGCTCAAAATTACTGTAATAACCTTCGAAAGCCAAAAAGCCAACAGTGTCTATTTGTAATTATTACCTAACTCATGTTACATAAATAATAGTTTCCATGTTCGCTTTAGATATTCATATGCACCTTTTATTTTATTCCGCTACATTATCTAATTTCTTTAATCTAAAATTAATCCTTGGTAGCTTTAAAAATTAGCTAGTTGCGAATCTAGCCCTAAGCATTCAGGATTGGGTCGTGACAAAAATGGTATTAGAGCCATGGTTTTAAATATATATATATATATATTGAAGCATAGGACATGTGTACAATTAGGAAGTAGGCTAAGTAAAACCTTAGTTTGTTTGATACATTATGTAGACCGCCCGGAGCTCCGTTCTCCGCACGCGAGGGCGCGAATCGTTTTGTTCTTAGCTACTACAGTTCGAACTCGTGTCACGCTTCTGAATCTAATCTTGCAAAGTGCAATGCAAGACTGATAAATCACCAAAGAATCCAAATCCGGCAAATCATTTTGGAAAAGCGATTTTTAATGAAGAAGTGCCAAACATGGACTGCTTTGCCAGATACAGAGTCGCCACCTAAATGTTTTGTTTTAGGAAATTTAGGAAACCCTGACTCGTGCCTAAGGCCACGTGTCCATCATTACCAAAGTTGCCTCGACTCGGGAACTTGGGTACGAGAGGGGAAGGTCATGCAATAAGCACCCCCGCTCACCCGATCAAAAGATCAGCCTTTACTAAGCATGATATGTTGTTTTTGAAAACACATGTGTTCTTATTCCAGTTTATTAGCTAGCTTACTATGTGATGCGCACAGCATACAAGTATAGACTAGATCGCCTAAGTTGGAACAAAACATTTCATGTTCGTTTGTGAAAATGATTTGAAGTTTGCTGCTCGCAAGTAGGCTAAGTCGTAGATTTTGCCACCCTCAAGTGGGCTTAAAATGCATTTCAATGAATTGTTCCAATTCAAGCAATCCAACCTTCATCCACAGGCATTCATGCAATTATGTCAGTTAAGCAAATAGCCTCATGGCAAGCATGCTAAACATGGCAACACTTACACACATGCAAGGATGCTAAAGCATAAACACTCACAGTGTACTACAAGCCAAAATAGAGAACTAGTTAGAAATCATGCATGATCCTAGTTCATGTTAAGATGGCTAATACAACACATGCAAAAATCCAACTAAGATAGGCTCGGCTATTCTAAGATGTCATGTGAATGCAACTTGATACATGTATTCAAATTGGAATTGAGATACAATGCAGTTTGTATGATGCGCCGAGCCCGGTGCATGCAAGATAAATGAATGGATGCAAACATGCAAAGCATAAGTATGCTAATTGAAACATGCCCTAAAACTAACCACTGAAAACAGGTAAGTAAAAGGGAGAAAGAAATGGGGGTTGGAAGACATACATCGCACACACGCACGCTTATTACAACAGTTGTGCCCTCTCGACGAAGGGTCTGAATGAAAGTTAAGTTATTCTAAGCTAAGCTAATCAAGTACAAACCAAATTAAAACTAGCTATACTAAGCTAATTATAATATTACAAAAAAAGGAATCAATTAGCAAATACATTAACTAACTAATTAGCAATTAAACTCACTACACAAAGCAGTTAAAACAGCCTCCAGGAGAGGGACATATGCATGTTCGGTCGACTTCGCTCGGAAATCCAATACCGTGCCTCGTATTGCCTCTGTTTGCACTGTTTTAGACTTCTGATCCACCTTATGTACAATCTAAGAGGTGGTCGGCCAAGAGGAATGGCCATCGGCCAAGTTTAATAGTCATCGGCCAAATTTCAAGGCTATCGGCCAATTATTGATAGTCGATCGACACACTTGATAGCCGATCGGCCACTGCTTCCTGCAAACTTCTCCTTTTGCTGCAACAGAGCACTAATAGAGGCATGGCAGTGTATTTGCAAGATAATGTGTGCACAACCACACTCCTTATCATGTTTAAAGCTCAAAGGAGTGTAGTGCTCGACTCTCGAGCCATCAATCAGGCATCTCAACGCATGATGGCCAAAGAGGCCGAGTTACACAAATCAATGTCAAATGAATGCACAAAAACACATAAATGCCTTAACCTCTATCATGCATGATCAAGAGGGTCGGCGACCGAGAATTGAGGTACGTTTCATCACTTCAAGTATGAAACATCCCTCGTTTCTCGTGTTTGGATTGACACCCTATCCAAACGCAATGCAATGCGACAAACATGCAAAAATCATGTAATGCAACAAGCCTGCAACAACATGTAATGCACCAAGCATGCAACAACATGCTATCTAATCAACATGTTAAACATCATGGACATGCAACAACATGCAAATAACAATGTTATGTAACAACATGCAAACAACAATGCAATGGCAAGGGCCATGTAATGCAACATTTTGTGGACTTAAACCACATATGGACAGACGTAAGAGGGTCCCAAACAGTGGCCAACATACCAAAACTTAGGCACAAAAGGGGGCAAGGACACATGCTCATGTGATGGCTCCTCAACTAGGCATAAGAACACAACTCTCAAACATGATGAAGAAGTGACAAATATGAGAGTGTGGCAATGAAGTAAACTCTGAAATTACATTCCAAATGAGGCTAAATCATGCACAAATGACAGGCAAAGCATGCTAGGAGGTTCAAAGCTTAAGGCTAGCCAATGAACTTGCACTATAGCTATACGAAACACGAAGCATATGGCCAAGGCAACCCAAAATAGTTCTAGAACATGTCAAAATGAGACTAAAACATGCATGGAAGGAAGCCAAAACAAACTAGCATGAGGGGCTTGAAGCATGGAGTATGCACAGCCAAAATGGAGGATTACACTATACCTACAGAGACCAAGCATGAGATGGCTTCGCCAACAAAAATCAGAGTTATATCATGGCAAAATAACCCCAAAAACACATTAAAATAATAGCTCGCAAGCTTAGGCATGAAGGCATACGCAATGACTCATGTTTAAGGCATAAAGCATGAACCTTCCAAAGCATGGAAAGAGTGACAAATCTGAGTGTATGACCACACTACATGTACTGAAATCACATTTCAAATGATTTCAAATCATGAAAATAGTCCAAGTAATGCATGCTAATGGACTCAATACGCAAAGCTAGTGATCAAGATTGAACCATGGCTATACAAAGCAATGCATGCATGACCAAAACAACACAAATCAGAGCTTAAGCATACTAAAACATGGATAAAAGCTTCTTAGAGTTGAGCCAAAAGCATGCTAGAATGATAATCTAAAGCATGATACACATTAGGCTAGTAAATGGAATTGTACTACAAGTGGATGGAGCATGCATGGGGCCATCAAACCAACCCAAAACAGATCTAAGGCATGTTAAAACAACACCAAAACCCTACTGAGATGGACTCAAAACATGCTAGAAAGACATGCTACTTCATGAGGCACACAAAGCTAGTTTGCAAAATTTACACTACAAGTGTATAAAGCATGCATGAGGTGACAAAACCAAATTAAAACAGTGGTATGCCATGTCAAAATAACCCCAAATACATGCTGAGATAGAGCCAACATAAGCTTAACAAACATGCTCAAACATGAGGCATACAAAGCAAACATACAAAACACAAGGAGAGGGGATGACCCTCTCCTATTTGGGACCTCAAAACACAAGTTTTGCCGCTAAAAATCCACTAGATTTCAGTGGTTAAAAGGCCAAGAGAAAGTGATCTCAAGGGCCTAAAGTGATGGTGTAAAAACAAAGTCAAACAAGGCACAAGAGAGGGTAGACCACCCCCAACACAAAAGAGACCTTAAACAATCATGCTAAGGACTAAAAATTAGAACTTTTTGCAGTAGAAAGTCAAGCCAAAATAAGCATGCAAATAGGTCCAAAAGCTTAATCAAAATAAGCTTTAAAGGGCTAGTTGACTCACCTTTGTAGAACCACTTCAAAACTACAACTCCAGCAGCTTTTCTAAGCTCAAACCAGTCCAAGAACTCCAAAACCAACCTCAAAGGGCCTCAACAAAAAAAGGGTGGTGTTTCACTAGGTGCTTTAGTGCAAAAGTGTGAAGAAATTACACTTTTGAGCACAAACAAGTGCAAATATAAAGAGAGAGAGAGAGAGAGAGAGAGAGAGGAAATATATAGAGAGAGATATATATAACTTGTATCTCAATTTTTTAGAACCTCTGGAAAGGGAGAGGGATCTCCCTTCTTATAGAAAATCAAATCTCAAGCTTGTTGAGCAAGCTTGAGACTTGTTTCAATCCCTCTATACACGTGTATGGAGGATGAAATCTGTGCTCAACAGCTGTCACAGCTGGCACAAAAATATCTGCAAAAGCAAATAAAAAGGTCTCGACCAAAAGATATGGCCGATCGTCCAAAAATGGTGCTGATCGACCAAAAAGAGTGTCGATCGGCCACCACCAATGGCCGATGGCAAGAAGACAAGGCCGATAAGCACAAGGCTTGGCCGATGGGTTGTAGGGATGGTTAGAAGCCACCCTCTTCCCTCAGAAACAAAACCACAAGTCCTTGGTCCACAACCAAGCACAAACAGACAAGTTGAGAGGTCTTAAGGCAAGGCGCGCAGCCGAGACCTTCGGGAACTCAAAACGAACACGAGCATGGATGATCATTGAGCGTTCAAACGATGACGTCCAAGTCTTGAGGACGGTCAAAAATGGGGTGTCTACACATTAGCCATTATGTGTGTAGTCTCTTATTAGTTCCATAGCTGAGTTTAGGCTTCCTTTGGTGTAGAAAATGTCATAACTCAACTTCGGTGATTCTTTTTGGTACAGGCCCGATTTGCCAGATTTCGAGAGAATTTTTGGAAATAACAGCTATGTCCCAGATCTGCAGGAAGAAATGGGGGATTCTGAAGACATAGTCAGACAGTCACACCCGACCCTTAATCGGCTGATGGGTAGGTTGGTGTATCTACGGGCAGACCCAACGGAGGCAGAATTGCTATGGTGGAGGATTAGTGGCGACAGTACACTAGAAAGATTTCTCAAACCAGCAAGAGTGGTAGGCATGACCTCGGGCATAGGATACCCTCACTTCTGGTGGCAACCTTGCCTCTAGAATTTGTGGCCCAAAGAAAGAATTTCTTTTTTTAAGGGAAAACCTACAAGCAAGAACCCCTCCCTCTCAAAACATTATTAATGTCCAAACAATCAATTTTGGTGATTTTATGACATATGTAAAGGTGCCGATACGCATCATAGTACATCAATTGTGGGGTTACGAAGCAGGCATCCCCCATCTACTAGGTGGAGGTAATTTGGTTATGTTTTGGTATTGAGCTAAGTGGTCGGGCATTTGAACGCCACATGCAGCTGCAGTTTTCGTGGTTGTTTCCAAATTAGACCCCAAGAGTAAGATCTTTTTTTTGATGTACAGTGAGCTAAACATGGCCTAGTTCTAATCCATTTTTGCAATAGAAGGGTTAGACACTAACTAGACGTAACTATTAACTCATAGAGACGAGTAATGTACCAACACCTTTATGCATAAATAAAATCAGTGTTTTTTTGTGAATAATGTGTGTAATGTTGTGAACTATGTTTTGTAAATTATGTGAGTAATATTTTAAATTAGCTGTGCGGTGAATAACAATTGTTATATACAAACAGAAATTATGCACCACTGTCATTAAAACTTTTACTATGTAGCAATGGCTAATGATGGAAATGGTACCAGATCGTTGTCTAGCGGAGTCGATCCAATGGAAAAACTAGTAGAAAGAGTTGTTGCTAGTTTCTTGCAGGCCTTGCAAAAAAACATAACTAATGGAATACCAGAACGTCGAGAAGGGCCAACTATGGTAAAGCAATTTCAGGACCTGAAACCTTCTACATTCACATGGGATTCAAACCCATTGCTGGCAAAAGCTTTGGTTAAAGAAATGGAGAAGATTTTCTGCACCCTACCCTATATAGAAGAACAGAAAATGTCCTTCGCCACCTTCACTCTTAAAGAGGATGCGTAAGAATGGTGGCTTCTCACCTTAGAAAAGGAAGAGATCGTGACTTGGGCTAGATTTCTAGAAGTATTTTATGAAAAGTATTTTCTAGACTCACTACGGGAGCAAAAGGCGTCGGAGTTCCTACACTTGAAGCAAGGAATGATGTCGGTAGTAGAATACGAAAGTAAGTTCACCCGACTGGCGGAGTTTGCAACGTATGTTATTCCAACAGAAGCTCGAAAAGCAAGAAATTCAAAGCAGGTTTAGATGACGCAATCAAAAACAAGATTGAGGCTTTGAAACTACGAACCTATGCAAAGGTGGTAGACTGAGCATACATCACTGAGAAAGGGATTAAAAACCTCACGTTCTGGCTGAATAGGTCAAAAGAAATGGTTTTGGGAACCAACCAGAGAAACTAGTTCAGCACCACCAAAGAAAATGAATACCAGACTTATTGGTTCAACCAGTTCAGCCAATCAAAGTTCTACTATCCCTAGGGGTAGCACCATTCCAAATTGTCCAAGTTATGGAAAGGCTCATCTAGGACAATGCTATCGGGCAATGGAAGCATGCTATAGATGTGGCCCAGTTGGTCATTTGGTGAAAAATTGTCCAAAATTTACCAACTCTATGATGGGTACTCCTGAATCAGTTCAGAAACCAAGAACATCTATAGGAGGGAGGAAAGAACAAAAACGTCAAGGGAGAGCTTTTGCTTTAGTACCTGGAAACCCCGATGCTACCGAGAACGTTATGTCAGGTACACTTTCTATATGTGGTCATTCAGCTCATATTCTTATTGATTATGGATCAACTCATTCTTTTGTTTCTCCACACTTTACTCCTAATTTGATATCAACATCTGAACCCTTGAGATATGTGTTATCAGTGTCTTTTCCATCTAGTGGTTCCGCACTTAGTACGAAGATATACAAATCATGTGTTATATCCCCAAAAGATGAAATCTTGTATGTAGATTTGATTCCACTCCGCATCAGTAGTTTTGATATAATCTTGGGAATGGATTGACTTGCTGCCAACCATGTATCTATTGATTGTGTAACCAAAAAGGTCTTTCTCCGGTTACCCGACCAACACGAACTTGTCTTTGAAGGAACTAGAGTTTCTACCCCTCCATGTTTAATATCCTCCATGATAGCCTAACGAATTTTGAGAAAAGGTTGTTGTGGTTATATTTGTTATGTGGTCGACACGCAACAAGTAGACCCAACACTCGATTCAATACTCGTAGTTTGGGAATTTCCTGACGTTTTCCTGAAGACTTACCTGGTACCTTAGTTGATCGAAAGGTCAAATTCATCATTGAAACTCAACCCGGTACGCAACCGATATTAAAAACCCCTTACCACACGTCGATTGTGGAATTGAAAGAATTGAAAATGGAACTTCAAGAATTGCTCGACATGTGTTTCATATGACCAAATACCTCACCATGGGAAGCTCCGATACTATTTGTAAAGAAAAAGGATAGTACGATCAAATTATGTATCGATTATCAAGGATTGAATAAGGTTACCATTAAGAATCGGTCGAATTGATGACTTATTTGATCAACTTCAAGGCACTCAAGTATTTTCAAAGATCGACTTGAGATCTGGCTACCATCAAGTGAAGGTCAAAGCCAGAAACATTGAGAAAACTGCCTTCAGAATGCGTTATGGACACTACGAGCTCCTTGTTTTTTCATTTGGCGTCACGAACCCTCTAGCGGCCTTTATAGACCTCATGAATCGAGTATTCAAACCTCATCTCGATAAATTTGTTATTATCTTCATTGACATTCTTGTATACTCTAAAACACTAGAAAACCATGAGCAATACTTATGATTAGTTCTGCAGACACTACGTGATCACAAACTTTATGCCATGTTCAAGAAATGCAAATTCTGGATCACTAGTGTACACTTTCTCGGCCACATCACTGACAAGAACGACATCTCTGTCAATCCACAAAAGGTTACAACTATCGTGGATTGGCCGTGACCTACTAATGTATCTGAAGTTTAGAGTTTCTTGGGATTGGCAAGATATTATCGACATTTCGTTCAACATTTCTCGAAGATTGCATCACCACTAACTCAACTGACCCAAAAAAACACATTGTTCGAGTGGACCAACAAACAAGAACATTGCTTCCGGGAGTTAAAAAGTAGACTTGTGACAGCTCCCACATTGGCACTCCCTACTGGAACAAATGGATTTGTAATCTATAGCGATGCTCATATAATGAGCTGGGCTGCGTAATTATGCAAGATGGGAAGGTTATTGCGTACACCTCACATCAACTAAAGACTCATGAGAAGAACTAGCCGACTTATGATATGGAATTGGCTACGGTGATTTTCACTCTTAAAATTTGGCATCATTACCTCTATGGAGTAACATACAAAATTTAAACCAACCACAAGAGTCTTAAATATCTGTTTATACAGAAAGAACTAAACATGAGGCAACGACGATAAATAAAGATTATGAAAGATTATGATGTGAAGATTCAACACCACCCAGGCAAGGCTAACGTGGTAGTAGACGCGTTGAGTCGGAAGACCACCCAAAGTTTGGCATACTTCCTCACTGAGAAGAAATCACTTATTGAAGACTTGGAAAAACTAGACTTGGAGTTGGTTCCACAAAAGGCTGATATAGTCATGTAACCTACGATAATCCATGAAATTAGGGCACGTTAATGTGAGGACAAACTTTTGAAGAAAAAGTATGATGACCAAGGAATTACTCCCAATCCCGACTTCACCATAAACAATGGGATACTAAAGTTTTGAAATCAAAGTGTACCTGACATTCCAGAAATCAAAAAGAAGATATTGATGGAAGCCCATAGCTCGAGATTTGCAACTCATCCTGGAAATACGAAAATGTACCACGATCTAAAAGAGCATTATTGGTGAACAGGAATGAAAAGAGACATAGCAAGCTATGTTTCCAAATGCTTCCAATGTCAACGAGTTAAGGTAGAGCATTAGAGACCTGCAGGGCCGCTACAACCACTCCATATTCCTGAATGGAAATGAGAACACATTACCATGGATTTCATTATTGGATTACCACAATCAGCCTCAAAGAACAATGCGATATGGATCATAGTAGATCAATTAACGAAATCAGCACATTTTCTGTCCATCAAAGTCACGCACTCTCTTAACAAATTTGCCACTTTATATATCAAGAAGATCATTAAATTGCATGGCGCCCCAATATCAGTTGTATCGGATCGAGACCCTCATTTCATATCTCAATTCTGGAACAAGTTACAAGCAACTTTGGGAACAACACTAAAGTTTAGCACTACTTATCACTTACAAACCGATGGACAATCCGAAAGAACGATTTAGATATTGGAGGACATGTTGCGGGTATGTGTATTAGACCTTAAGAGTAATTGGGACGAGCATCTACCGTTAGTAGAATTCGCCTATAACAACAGTTACCAAGCGAGCATCGGGATGGCACCGTATAAAACATTTTACAGGAGGAAATGCCAATCATTTGTATGTTGGACAGAGGTGGAAGACAGAAAGTTATTGGGTCCCGAAATCATGCGAATGACAAGTGATAAAATTCAACTCATCCAACAGCAAATTCGCACTGCTAGAGCCGCCAAAAAAGTTATGCAAATACACGGAAACGAGATTTGGAATTTCGAGTAGGGGATCATGTTTTCTTAAAAGACTCACCAACAAGAGGAGTCATTTGGTTTGGAAAGCAAGGAAAATTGAACCTGCGCTACATCGGACCATTTGAGATATTAGAAAGGATTGGCCCTGTGGCATATAAATGTTCACAATGTGTTTCATGTTTCAATGCTCTGGCAATATCTTCAAGACTCCGAACATGTTATTGATTATGAGGACCTAGAAGTTCAAAGAGATCTCTCTTATGAAGAGCAACAGGTACAGATCATCGACTGTCATAATCAGATTCTCCGGAACAAGACTATACCCCTTGTGAAGTCTTATGGAGAACTCATCATATCGAGGAAGTTACGTGGGAAACTGAGAATCAAATGCAGGCCAAATACCCACATCTATTCGAAAATTAAGGTACGACAGACAAGTTTACGGACAAACTTCTATTTAGGATGGGGGAAATGTGACACCCCAAATGTTAATTAGTTTTAACACCGCGTTAAGATCAACTAATCATGATTAAAATATATATATATATATATATATAATGTAATATAATAATAGTAATGACTAAAGTAAAATAAAATATTTTATTTTATTTTAAGATGATAATATAATTATTTTAATAATTGGGCCAACATGTAATTAGGCATAAAATGAAACAATCCGAGATAAGGTTTAGTACTAATGGATAAGTGATAAAGAAAGGAGTCAATGTTTTGTGGTAGCAACGTGTCACAGTTTTGGGCATCTAGTGGATTGTTAAACCCGGTTGCTTCAGTATAAATAGGAGAGTTATGCTGGGGATGAAAGCAAAGGAAAAACAAAAGAATAAAACAGCAAACAAAATTGTAGTCAACCATTAAAGGAATAAAACTCTGGTAAACAGTGAAGTAAAAGAGAGAAAAAATTAGAGGTGACTTATGTTATACATTCAGTAACTATAAATTGTTTTATTGTTTTATGAATTATTTTATGCAAATCATGCTTTATAAATTATATTAACATTTTAACTATGTTATTTATTTTATGAATCCTATTTGTTTAAAAATGGAAACCCATGGATATAACTGTTTCTTAAATGTGTTTTTGAGCAATTATTTTATAGGCATCACCACGGAGGTCCCATGCCTTGGGGGACTTAAATAACCGTTGGCCCTCTGAATTATCACTTTAGTGACTCTCTGACAGTCTCATGCCTTAAGGGACTTAAATAACCATTGGCCTTTGATTAGTCACTTTGTGACCTTCTGTTTATCATGGATTCATTGACCCTCTGTTATATTCTATACCGTGCTTATATGATTTCTGCATTATGTTTTGGAAAATTTACCCATAAGTCCTAGTTTCTGAAAAGTTGAACCATTTAGTCCTAAAAGTTTTCTTATGCTCCATTTAGTCCCATTTGCACATCAATCTAATGTTTGAAACATTAATATGATGTTCGAAATCTAATGTTCGAAACATTAATATGATGTTCGAAATCTAATATTCGAAACATTAATCTGATGTTTAAAACATTGTAATGGGACCTTTCAATCTATAAGAAAACTTTTAGGACTAAACAGTGTATAAGTTATTAATTTGGGATTTATTGGTGCATCCCCCTTATGTTTTTCTTAGTTAAAATGATTTATTTATTCGAACCAAACTATTCATTGTTTAGCCTAAATAATTATCCATGGTGATTTGTATATCCTTATGATCTTAGTATAATATTCATCACTCTGCCATGTGCTTATAGCTGTTAAACCTTTTTAGTGAAGAAACTTAATGAGGAATTGTTTTACCCCATTAATCAAGACCCAGACTTGAGATGAACATCGTGTCTTTTTTTTTTTTACCTTCCCCCTTTTTTATGTCTATTTGTAATTATTACCTAACTCATGTTACATAAATAATAGTTCTCATGTATGCTTTAGATATTTATATGCACCTTTTATTTTATTTTGCTAAATTATCTAATTTATTTAATCTAAAATTAATCTTTCGTAACTTTAGAAAGTAGCTAGTTGCGAATCTAGCCCTAAGCACCTGGGGCTGGGTCGTGACACTTATGCTTTTCCTTCATTTGTTTCTTTTGAACCACTTGTTGGAATTTATTTGTGTTGTTTGCAAAGTTGGTAGCCAAATCGTCTATCAATTATGGCTTTGCATAAATTTTGCTAACACAACCTTAAATAACACTCTTCTAACTCCAAATGTAGCCCTCTCAAATTTTGACGTACAAGAAAGGAACAACTTGACAATATTTGGCCAACAAAACCTAGTTCA
This sequence comes from Camellia japonica, assembly GCA_030407325.1. Classification (NCBI taxonomy): domain Eukaryota; kingdom Viridiplantae; phylum Streptophyta; class Magnoliopsida; order Ericales; family Theaceae; genus Camellia; species Camellia japonica. Next base: position 28,045 of record JAPPVO010007245.1, read on the forward strand.
AAATAGAGGTGGTGTAATGCCTCGATAAATTAGAAGATTTAAATCGTCTATAATCTAACATTCATCCATTCAACAAATTGAAATAAACCATGTGTACACATATATACGAGTTCTCCAACATCTTTCCATTCATTAATACCCCAAACTAATTCACATGCATAATATATTCATCGATGTTACATCCTGAATCTGTAGCATGTAATGGTTATGCATGAATATCTAAACTATTACAATTATATGCCTTAGTGGCTACATGTTTCTAAGATGAAACTTGGGTACAACAAAAGTGGAATAGAACCTAATGCATATATGCCCTACGCTTGTACAAAATTTTCACAAAAGTAAAGACAAAAGTGAGCCTTCGACTCTACAGTCCTCCCAAGCTAATTCCTTGTCGGAGTCATATCATCGGTACTTGAAAGTTGGTTTCCACAGAAGGTGAGCTAAAGCCTAATAAAGATTAATTTAATAAACAGCATAAAGCTTAACAAGGTCATAAAGTGAATGCACGTGAATGTCCTTTATAAAACGACGCATATTTTCATCTTTCATTTAATACAATGCTAAGTTTATAGTTAACTTCATAACTTTTTATTTCCAAAATAGAATACAAGGTAGCAGATACACACACTGGGAATCTCTAGGTACATGTCTCCTAGTACAAGCACTACCAAAACTATTTTACCGATACTAACCAGAAGGATCGGCACCTCACCGCTCGAGTTTCTGGACTTTCACCACAAACACAGGGGCCAACAATCATAATAGCCATAATACACCCCCTAACCAGATTCACCACGGTATTCACCCATTTTTCTCAAAAACAATACATTTCAATGAATGAGTATAAAACAATGTTCAAATGAGAGAAGCAAAAGTGAAAGGTTTTAATTCACTTAATCCTCATGCAACTTCTACAACAAACAAGACTATCCTCAATCGATAGCCCAAAAACAGATATCTCTATGCAAGAAATAAATTCAAGAGATAGATTTAATATAGAATTTCAATACTCAGAATAACAATACATATTCCACTTCCCCATCCAACCCAACAAAGGTTATCAAAATAATATTTTAATCTCAACCTTGCCATTATCTTTTATTCACACCAAGAACACTAAAACTTCCAAATACTCCCCAAACCAATGTCCTTTCAATATTTTTATACATTCAAAGTAATTTCCTAAATTTCTCAATCCCGAACTCATTATTGTGCCATTTTCATGAAAACCCACTCTTTTCAAAATCAAATCCAAGTACAATAATCCAAAAGTCAACCCAAACCCAACCAACACACTATTCTATTCAAGGGCACAAAACGAGGCTAAGAAACATACAAAAATGTTAAGGCTAAGAAACATACAAAAATGTTAAAGAAATCCCTACCTCAAAGCCTAAGAAGAGGAAGAACAACACCCAAAAACTGATGATCCCAAAAACTTGAAATTTTCCTATCAAAACGTAGCTCACAACTTGCTCTACCTTAAAGCCTCATGCACTCGGGGTAAGAGATGAGTGTAACTAGATAAAAACCAAGAGTTTAGAGCTTTGAGGTTGAAACTGGGAGAGAGAAAAGAGGAAGATGATCTCAAAAAGTAGATATTTGTAACTTTTGGTGGTATATATAGACGAACTGGTCACGACTGCAAACAACAGACCGTGAGCGCGAAAGACACAGTTATGGACACGGACGAGAACATTGCAGGCGAGAACTCTAAAGTCATAGCCAAACCTTGCACACCTTCATGAGCCACGAACTTTTCTCCTAATACAAAGACCTGAATGGTGTATTTGGTCGAAGGCACAACACAAAAGACCACGGGCACAAATAAGGAGGTCGTGGGCATGACACCCCCTTCACGAGCACAAAGAGGATGACCTGCAAAAGTACTGGAAAGTGTTTTTCATCACAACCTGGTTGTGTCCCCTCACGAGCATGACCTAACAACACCATGACCATGAACAAGGAGGTCACGGGCGCAACCTAAAGGAACAGGAAAAGATTCTGCCAATCTGTTAAGCTTAAAACAAGGTTCCCGAAAACAACTAAAACCGAGGATGAACCAAACCAAACTTGTGACAACCCTCACCCCCGATTAATGTTAAACTGTATTTGAGTATGATAAGTAATCGATTAGAATGAAATCTTGAATTGACTGCATGAGTGTATCATTTTAAATGCATTTCTATCTGTTTGATTACTGAATGATCTGTTCGTATTTTTATTTCGAATTGAGAATTGGAAGCCTTATCGGCGACCAAACCAGAAATTGATTAGTGTTTTATGCTAGTTAGAATTTATGTGATTTTATGGTAGGTTTAATTAAACTTTGATTTGGAATGATTAAATTAGATCAAATAATGTTAAATCACACTAGTTCAAGTAAATTACCAAATTGCTATTGAGTGGATAATCCTAGGCTAACTCCTCCCCACTTCATACACATTTGGCATATCATTTCTTCAGCCACTTTCCTGGACCAAAAATGAGAAAGAGAGAGACAGAGAGTTGGAGAGTTGGAAGAAAATTTGAGTTCACCTAGATTGGCTTGAAACTTAGAGAAATTGAAGGAGATTTGCAAAATTGAGCTTCCATACCTAGAATCCAAGACCTAAGGTAGGAAATCCTTACTCTTAACTGTGAATTTGAGCTATTTCTTGCATGGTTCATGGAAAATTGGAGTATAGAGTCAAGAATTGGCTTAAGGTGTTGGTTTAAGAATTGATTCATGCATGCATGCCCATATCGTGGAATTTTGAGGTTATTTTCATGAAAATTCTTACATGCATGTTCATGTCTTGGTAGGAGTCCATGAATTGATCATGTTCTCGAGCTCAAACTTGCATTTGATCTTGTTTTGGAACATTAGAGTTCATGGGAACTCATGCATGTATGATTTTGCATTGTCCTTCATGTTACATTTAATTTGGTGTTCAATTAGCATACTTTTGGGCTTGATTTCATAAATTGATCTTTGAAACATGTTGTAGTATGAGTTTTCAAGTGTTTTCCAGAAAATTAGCCCAAAAGAATCGAGTTTGAAGCTTTAAAGGTTGAGTTTTGTGCTTGGGGATCAATCTGGAAATTCCAGATTTTTGATCCACGCTCGAGCGGAGGACTTCACGCTCGAGCATTGTAACATGCCCGGGGGGTACCCGCGCGCGTTAAACAGTTCGGACTCCCGAGATCTCTTTGATCTCAAGTTTCACGAGTGCAATGTGAAACGTAGATGAGAGTCCAGATTTGGAAACTTTTATTGAAAATCCATTTTATTGCAATTTTGTCAAAAATGGACTGCGTCATCAGATCTCAGAGTCGCCACCTAATATTTTGGGAAATTAGGAAACCCATGACTCGGTGCCAAGGCCACTGTTCGTCATAACCAAGGATGCTTGGTTCGGAACCTTAGGTATGAGAGGGGAAGGTCAATAATGAGCACCCCCGCTCACCCGATCAAAAGATCAGCCTCTACTAAACCATGATATGACTCTTATTTCCTTTATATGTTTATGTTCTGATTATTTGAGTAAAGCCTAAAATTTACTATGTGAAGCATACAAGTATAGACTAGTTTGCTCAAATTGGAACAATTCAACTTCATGTTTGTTTTCCGAAAAGGGTTTGAATTTGCCACTCGACAAAGTGGGCTTAAAACGTACATTTATTGAATTATTCCAATTCAAACAACAAGCCTTCATCCACAAGCATTCATGCAGTTATATCACTTAAGCAAATAGCCTCATGGTAGAATGCTAACACATAGTAAGAAAATCACACACAAATGAGATGCTAAAGCATAAAAACTCACAGATTGACCGACGTCCCTCGAACAACTACAAAACAAAAGTTAGTAAAATATGCATGATCTTATATACAGAATCCTAATGCAATTCACTCATGAGATGTAGTTAAAGATTCGGCTTCTAAAATATGGCATGTGAATCATCTCAAACCATACGATAGCACACAGAATCACAGAAGAATTGATTAAATCCACACATGTAAATGTAGCCGAATCTTAATGCATGAGACATAAATGTAAAGCATGGATATGCATGGCATGTCAGATATATACATACACACAGTTAGGGAAAGCGATAAAAGAATGGGATAGAAAGAAGCGGGGTGGGGGGAATTATTACAATACTTGAATTATTACAGATCCGAATGAGGGAGAGATGAGAGAAAAAAAAAAAAAAAGAAAACCTCACAACACGCAAAATCAAAATAAAATAAAAGACTTCATCACTGGCACATGTCACTCCTTTTCGCATATCCCGGGTTCCGCGACATTGCATGATTCACATTTTCTGGATTCAAGCGGCAAACCAAGGAACGGATTTGAAATCTGACTAGCATGGCTTATAGGGAAATCACTATTGGATGATGTGCAAATTTCCTGGTCAGGTGAGCGAGAGGAGGAGGGAGCTCACGGAGCAAGACACACGGGGAAAGGAATAGCTCGGCTCTCTCTTTGATCTCTCTCTCATGAGAGGGTGAGGGTGAGATCGTTTTTGATTCTCTGTGCATGTGAGGTGCCGTGTGTCTCTCTCTCATGGGTGTGTCTTAGAGATGGTGCCATGGAGCCGTGAGGTGGTTCCAGTGAGAGAGACCCGAGAGAGAGATTCAGTGAGAGAGCTTGTGGGTCTCCCCCCCTCTCTCACTAAACCCGTGTCTCTCTTTTCCTCATGCCTCTGCTGGGTCTGTGTGTATGAATCAATCTGTGTGTGCCTACCGTGTGCCGTGCATGGTCTGTGGGTGTTGTGTGTGTGTCTATGGCAGCTGATGTGTGGACTACTGCCGTGAGGGAGGGAGAGGGATAACCGTGGGTGTGTGTTGTCTGTGATGGGTGGTGCCCCCCCTCCCCCTTCTGCTATGTAGTGTGCTGTCTTGTGTTTTTGCTGCTGGGTCTCTCCCGTGTATCAGTCATGCATGGCTATTATGGGTGGTCCCTTGAGAGTGTGTGATCTGCCGAGAGGGAGAGTGAAGTTGGTGGGTGTGTGCTCTCCTTTCTCTCTCTACCCGTGTGTCCCCCCGAAGCTGTGTGTGTAGTGTGTATGGTGTCTTCCCCGAAGCTGTGTGTGTAGTGTGTATGGTGTCTTCCCCCTCCCTCACCGTGTGTCTGTGTGTATATGGTGTATCGGTGGTGTGCTGGTGAGAGTGTGGGATTGTGGGATTGTGTGAATATGAGCTCGTGTGTGCATGTGTCTATGGAGAGAGCCGAGAGGGAGAGGATAGGGAGAGAGAGAGATCACCCCATCCTCCCCTCATGTGTCCCTCAAGCCATGTATGTCATCCTTATGTCTATGTGAGCTGTGTGTGTGTGATCCTTGACAGTGCCGAGTGTGTTCTCACGGCTGTGTGTGTGGGTGGTGTTATCCCCGTGAGAGATGGTGATGCACCCTCCTCCTCTCCACCCGTGTGTGTGAAAAAGTTGCAGAGCCGTGAGGGTCGGGGGGAGAGAGAGCTCCCGTGGGTCTGTGGTGAGGCTGTGAGGGTGTATGGTCGTGAGTGTGTTTGGCCTGAGAGAGAGAGTGAGATGGCAGTCTAGTCTCTTTTTTTTCTCCCGTGTGTTGAGTGTGCATGGGTTTAAAGAGAGAGAGCTCGGGTAGAGAAGAGAGAGAGAGTCCCTCAGACCCCAAAAACAAAAACCTTTCTTTTTTCTAATCAATTCCCTACCTCCCACAAGATGCTTTTCTTTTCTTTTTTTACTCACCTCACTCTAAAATACTCTCCACTGAAAAATTGTGTCCCTCAGTGCCTTCTTATCTATTCTCCACAATTCCACTCAACAAAACATATTATGCTATATTCTTTTGCCACCGCCCCATTTTCTTTTTTTTTTTTTTGTTTATTATTTTCTTCCTTTTTTTTATTTTTTTATTATATATATTTTTTTTTGTGTTTTCAATTTAGTTATCAATTAATTAAAACACACTTAAAAGATATGCACACCTAATTTAATATGTACACACACATTATAAAACACTACAAATTAACAAAAATACTAGTGATGGCCAAAATGGGTGAGGTTTGGAATTTAACATTTCAATTTGATTTTTTTTTTTTGGTGAGGGTGGTCAAAATAACATGCCCAAGTCTTAGGGCCGGTCAAAATGGGGTGTCTACAGTTGCCCCTCTTTGACAGAGCTCGAACTCATGAAATGACATGAGTGAATGTCAAAGCCAGAAGACGACCCTTTTGACAAGGCCGTAAGACTTGGGCAATCACACAAAATGCAATGTATGTACAAGCCAGATGTATGCAAGTGGTTGAACCCGAAGGTTGCCTACGTATCCCTTGCAAGGAATCAAACCAGCGTAGTTCAGGGGCAGAATGCAAATGATATACACAAAATGTAGTTTGAAAGTTGGACTAACACGCTTCGCGAAGCCGGTTGTTTTTGAAAAACTTATGATCATGCAAAAGAGGGATGACCTCAACTAAGAGTAATTAACAACCTAACACGTCTCACGCGAAAGGAGGAAAGATGGTGTAAACAACAGATGCACCTGATGTTTTTAACCGAGTGAATCAACATCCTAACGCGTCTCACGCGAGAGGAAAATGGGTGGTGTAAACAGACAGGCGCACCTGCTGTTTTTAACCGAGTGAATCAACATCCTAATGCGTCTCACGCGAGAGGAGAAGGAGTGGTGTAAACAGACAAGCGCACCTGCTGTTTTTAACCGAGTTGCAATCCAAATGCGTTTCACGCGAGAGGAGGAAGGGTGGTGTAAACAAACAGGCGCACCTGCTGTTTTTAACCAAGTGAATCAACAAACCGACGCGCTTCTCGTGAAAAGAGGAAGGATGGTGTAAACATCAGGCGCACCTGATGTTTTTAACCGAGTGAATCAAAGACCTAACGCGTCTCACGCGAGAGGAAAAGGGGTGGTGTAAACAGACATGCGCACCTGACTGTATTTTAACCGGGGTGGTGTAAACAGACAGGCGCACCTGACTGTATTTTAACCAGGGGTGGTGTAAACAGACAGGCGCACCTGACTGTATTTTAACCGAGGTGGTGTAAACAGACAGGCGCACCTGACTGTATTTTAACCGAGGTGGTGTAAACAGACAGGCGCACCTGACTGTATTTTAACCGGGGGTGGTGTAAACAGGCAGGCGCACCTGACTGTATTTTAACCGAAGGTGGTGTAAACAGACAGGCGCACCTGAATGTATTTTAACCGAGGTGGTGTAAACAGACAGGCGCACCTGACTGTATTTTAACCGAGGTGGTGTAAACAGACAGGCGCACCTGACTGTATTTTAACTGGGGGTGGTGTAAACAGACAGGCGCACCTGACTGTATTTTAACCGGGGTGGTGTAAACAGACAGGCGCACCTGACTGTATTTTAACCGAGGTGGTGTAAACAGACAGGCGCACCTGACTGTATTTTAACCAGGGGTGGTGTAAACAGACAGGCGCACCTGACTGTATTTTAACCGAGGTGGTGTAAACAGACAGCGCACCTGACTGTATTTTAACCGAGGTGGTGTAAACAGGCAGCGCATCTGACTGTATTTTAACCGAGGTGGTGTAAACAGACAGGCGCACCTGACTGTATTTTAACCGGGGTGGTGTAAACAGACAGGCGCACCTGACTGTATTTTAACCGAGGGTGGTGTAAACAGACAGGCGCACCTGACTGTATTTTAACCGAGGGTGGTGTAAACAGACAGGCGCACCTGACTGTATTTTAATCGATTTGGATGGTGTAAACAGACAAGCGCACCTGACTGTTGTTAACCGATTTGGGTGGTTGGACTTACACGCTACGCGAAGCCAGTTTGAAAATTGGACTTATACGCTACGCGAAGCCGGTTTGAAAATTGGACTTATACGCTTACGCGAAGCCGGTTTGACAATTGGACTTATACGCTTACGCGAAGCCGGTTTGATGATTGGACTTATACGCTATGCGAAGCCAGTTTGATGATTGGACTTACACGCTACGCGAAGCCGATTTGGGTAATTGGACTTACACGCTACGCGAAGCCAGTTTGAAGATTGGACTTATACGCTACGCGAAGCCGGTTTGAAGAATGGACTTATACGCTACGCGAAGCCGGTTTGAAGATTGGACTTATACGCTCACGCGAAGCCAGTTTGAAGATTGGACTTATACGCTTACGCGAAGCCGGTTTGAAGATTGGACTTATACGCTCACGCGAAGCCAGTTTGAAGATTGGATTTATACGCTTACGCGAAGCCGGTCTGAAGATTGGACTTATACGCTTACGCGAAACCGGTTTGAAAATTGGACTTATACGCTTACGCGAAGCCGTTTGAAAATTGGACTTAACGCTTACGCGAAGCCGGTTTGACAATTGGACTTATACGCTTACGCGAAGCCGGTTTGATGATTGGACTTATACGCTATGCGAAGCCAGTTTGATGATTGGACTTACACGCTACGCGAAGCCGATTTGGGTAATTGGACTTACACGCTACGCGAAGCCAGTTTGAAGATGGACTTATACGCTACGCGAAGCCGGTTTGAAGAATGGACTTATACGCTACGCGAAGCCGGTTTGAAGATTGGACTTATACGCTCACGCGAAGCCAGTTTGAAGATTGGACTTATACGCTTACGCGAAGCCGGTTTGAAGATTGGACTTATACGCTCACGCGAAGCCAGTTTGAAGATTGGATTTATACGCTTACGCGAAGCCGGTCTGAAGATTGGACTTATACGCTTACGCGAAACCGGTTTGAAAATTGGACTTATACGCTTACGCGAAGCCGGTTTGAAGATTGGACTTATACGCTTACGCGAAGCCGATTTGGGTAATTGGACTTACACGCTACGCGAAGCCAGTTTGAAGATTGGACTTATACGCTACGCGAAGCCGGTTTGAAGATTGGACTTATACGCTACGCAAAGCCGGTTTGAATATTGGACTTATACGCTCACGCGAAGCCAGTTTGAAGATTGGACTTATACGCTTACGCGAAGCCGGTTTGAAGATTGGACTTATACGCTCACGCGAAGCCAGTTTGAAGATTGGACTTATACGCTTACGCGAAGCCGGTCTGAAGATTGGACTTATACGCTTACGCGAAGCCGGTTTGAAAATTGGACTTATACGCTTACGCGAAGCCGGTTTGAAGATTGGACTTATACGCTTACGCGAAGCCGGTCTGAAGATTGGACTTATACGCTTACGCGAAGCCGGTTGTAATTGGACTTATACGCTTACGCGAAGCCAGTTTGAAAATTGGACTTATACGCTTACGCGAAGCCGGTTTGAAAATTGGACTTATACGCTGACGCGAAGCCGGTTTGAAAATTGGACTTATACGCTGACGCGAAGCCGGTTTGAAAATTGGACTTACACGCTTACGCGAAGCCGGTTTGAAAATTGGACTTATACGCTTACGCGAAGCCGGTTGTAATTGGACTTATACGCTTACGCGAAGCCGGTTGTAATTGGACTTATACGCTTACGCGAAGCCAGTTTGAAAATTGGACTTATACGCTGACGCGAAGCCGGTTGTAATTGGACTTATACGCTTACGCGAAGCCGGTTTGACGATTGGACTTATACGCTTACGCGAAGCCGGTTGATGATTGGACTTATACGCTACGCGAAGCCAGTTTGACGATTGGACTTATACGCTACGCGAAGCCAGTTTGATGATTGGACTTATACGCTACGCGAAGCCAGTTTGACGATTGGACTTAGACGCTACGCGAAGCCAGTTTGAAAATTGGACTTATACGCTTACGCGAAGTCGGTTTGAAAATTGGATTTATGCAATGCAATGCAATGTCATGGAATGCTGGCTATGTTTGCAACTTTCCCTATTCTCCAACAGGGTGACAGACTAGGTTGGTTCAGTTTCCAGAGTTGAGGCGCATACAAGCTATCTCAACCTATGGGGCTGCCATACAGATTTCAAGCCGGGGATACACCCCTGGGTATTTAAACCAGACTTTAGTCTCGGAAATCCCGAACCTTTTGCGTTCTAGGCATCGCCATTCGAACTCTAGTTTCCACCATCTCAGTTGATCTCCTAGGAACTCATTACAAACATAGTCAAGTGACTATACCAGACCAATTGAAGTCGTTCGGGCACGACAAACACCAAAGGAATTGCACCTTTAGAGGATTTTAGGTCTCCTAGACCAGGAAAGTCGTTTGGGCACGACAAACACCAAAGGACTTGCACCTTCAGAGGATTTAAGGTCTCCTAGACCTGAGTTCATATACAGACAAAAATACACACAGATATATACATACGGTATACATATATACATATACAGACAACATACAGACAGATACGGATATATACAGTATACACCCACTCATTATATATATATATACAGACAAAAATACACAAATACGAACATACACACAGACATTGTACATACGGTATACGCATACAGACTAGGGGAATATTCTGTTTGCTACCGTCAGTGGGAAGATGCCGTTACTGAAAAGGCATATTCTGTTTGCTGACGTCAGCACACGCACGCAAAACACGCAAAAAGAAAGGAAAAAACACAAAATGGATGGACATGGAATGCGGGGTTTCGAACCCCTGACCTCAAGCTCGGCCTCCGAGTCCTTAACCACTGAGCCGCGTCACTCTTGTGACACGATATGCAAACAAATATATATACATACTATACAAGACATATATATACATAAAACCAAAACAAACCAAAAGAAACACTTAATGTGGGGTTCGAACCCTGACCTCAGGCTCAGCCTCTCACTCTTCAACCACTGGGCCTAACCATTGAACCCAAGCCACTCGGGTGACAGAAACAATTCAAACAAATATATATATCTATATATAGGTGGACAAAACATATATATTCAAAAACCAAAACAAAAAAAACTCGATGTGGGTTCGAACCCCTGACCTTGGGCTCAGCCTTTCAATCCTTAACTCATTAGGCCAAACCACTGAACCCAAGCCACACCTGTGACTCAAATGTTCAAACAAATATATAAGACATATTTATACATAAATGAAAACAAAACAAAAGAAACACTCAATGTGGGGTTCGAACCCCTGACCTCAAGCTCAGCTTTCCAAATCTCAACCCACTGGACCAAACCACTGAACCCAAGCATACTTGTGACACAAATGTTCAAAACAATACCTATATTACATAACTATACAATATATATACATATATACATATACAATTCTCCCGCGTCTCTCTCTGTTTTGATAGCCACGCCTGACACACCGCCTTCTTTCGCATCACTGGCCGACAAAAGCAGCCCCCTCGATCGACGCTCGCCTCGACCCTCTCCCTCTCTTTGTCTTTCTCTCTTGTCTTCTTTTTCTCTTCAGTATCATCCTCCTTCTTCTTAACCGTTCTCTTCTTCTTTCCCTTCTCCATTATCGCTCTTCCATCGTCTTCCTCCTTCTTCTTGCTCTTCCATCTTCTTCTTCATCACTTTCCGTCTTCTTCCTTCTTCTTATTTTCCTCATCTACGTTCTCCATTCCTCTGTGCCTCCCTTCTTTTTCTGCCATTTCTGCCCTTCTCTTTCTTATACATGGCTTCGTCTCGCCCTCTCTCTCTGTTTCCGGATCTTAATGATCCATCAAGCTCCTCTGGGCCAAGTGCCCCTGCTCTTACTCATCCCACTTCCCATCCTAACAGTTGAGCAAGTAGATGGCTGCTCAAACTGATATTGATGCTAACCACCTCACGCTGAAGTCGTGTATGGAAACAGTGGCCGCGGTCACTAATTTGTCTCACCGTCTGCAAAGCAAGACGAGTGAGCTACATCGGGTTAATGCCCAACTTAATCTGCTTCAGCAGATGGTATAGGGATGCACGAGCGGAGGTTTGTGCGCTGAAGGCAGAGAACAAAGAACTGAAACGGAAGACTACCTCCATGGAGAGTAGAGAGGTAAAACGACAGACCATTTGTCTGGACCAGTTTGGAGCACCGGCGTACTTTTCCTTTGATGGTCGGTGAAAAGTGAACTCTTTTGCCGAAAACATTGAGGCAGGGCCTTCGAAGGCCGATGACAAAAAGAGGAAGAGCTCGGCGACGAAAGAGCCGAGTAACTGAAGCTGGCATGTGGCCGGCACCGGCGAAGAAGAAGAAGAACAATGATCCTCCCTTTTTTTTTTTTTTTTTTTTTCTGTATTTCTGTTTTTCTTTTTTTTTTGTATTTTTTTTTTGTTTTCTTTTTCTGGATTTGTATTGTTCTGTTTTTATTTTTCTGGGTTTATTTGTTTGTATTTCTTTTTCTTTTTTTTTTTTTTGTTGGAGTCTCTGTAATCGGGGATGTCCTCCCCTGATTGTAAATAAAAAAGTTTTCGATTTTGTACATCAATGGCGTGACTGGCACATCACTCTGATATTTGAAATACTTTTGTTTGAGCAAATTTGAGAATGATTGAAATTTGAACTCTGAATTGGACATTGATCCACACTGACCTGAATAAAAATAACACTGACTCAACATGAACGAAGCCAAAATAATCCAAACACACTTCTATACACGGACTGGTATAAATACCCTAACTGGTATAAAATACACTAACTGGTATGAATACACACTGACATACACTGATTGGTACGAATACCCTGACTGGTATAAATACACTGACTGGTATGAAGACACACTGATATACATTGACTGGTATGAATACCCTGACTGGTATAAATACACTGACTGGTACGAATACACACTCATATGAAGACACACTCATATACACTGACTGGTATGAATACACACTCATATACACTGACGAGTTGACTCGAGCGGGGGAGAAGATAGAATCACTGACTCGACTATGCCCCTAATTCATTATCTTGAATTTTTACTTGATTTTTTTTTTTTTTTGTAAAATGTTTTGATCAACATGAGAGTTAGATTAGCCTACTTATTCCATTTTCTGTTTCAAATCATGTAAGCTAAACTGTGAGCACTGAAAATTTTTCCTTTTCAAATCCAAAGAATGGTCCAAGTTTTGCAAAAATGGAACAATTTTCGAGAAAAATTAGTCAGCTTCATTCAAATTAATCAAAATCTATTTTTGCAAATGGTCACTACTCAACTAACATGGAATCAACTATTGGGGTGCATAGTCCCAAGCCAGATAATCAAAGGTGATATCTGAACCAAGCCAACCGAACCGAGCCAAACCGAACCGAATGAAGTCGAGCAAAAACCGGACCGGACCGAACTGAACCGCCAAACCGAATCGAACCGAACTGAACCAAGTTAAATCAAACCAATTGAACTGAGCAAAACGAAGATACACCAATCAAACACGGATAGGACAACCAAGTCGACTAAAGACACACCAAGCAAACATGGACAAGATGAATGAGTTGAAAAATTATTAGGGCCGAACTTCGAGATGAAGCTACCTATGTATCCCAAAGATAGGAATCAGGCCATCGTAGTTCGGGCAAAGGTTCACTCGGGTATTGACACTCTCCTTTTGTGCTCTAAGCCAAAGCCACCCTTTCGGGTTTTCAACCTTGCGAGCTTTTCATTTTTCCATTTTGTTCATTTCATTTTTTTTTTTTTTTTGTTTCATTTCCATTTTTTTCATCATTTTTTTTTAATTTTTTGTTTTTCTGCTCTAACTTTTGCCTGGGTCGCCCTTCCGGGTTTTCGGCCCAGCGAGCCTCTCAAGGGTTATTTTCAGTGTAACTTGTCCATGTTGATTGGGCGTAATCTCTAGGCCATCTATAAGAACGACTACTACACTTGATCAGTAGATATGATGATAGGGACTAGGCTAATTGGGTCTGAATTTGCCCCTAGTGTTGCCCCTAGTGTAGCGGATAGGAACTCGACTGTCCTTCAATAATAAAATTCATTCTCTCAAATTCTGGGTTTTTCCTTTCTAGGCGGTCTTCATTGGGAGACGATTCAGTTTTAACTCTTTGATCACATCCAACCTTTTGCCCCTAGTTCAAGGGCTGCTTCAAATCTAAATCACATCCGACCTCTTTGCCCCTAGTTCAAGGGTTGCTTCCAATCTGAATCACTGGCCCTATATAGTTTTGGCTAAGGTTCACTCGGGTATTGACACTCTCCTTTTACGCTCTAACTTTTGCCAAAGCCACATTTTCGGGTTTTCAACCTTGCGAGCTTTTTATTTTTCTTTTTATTATTTTTTTTTCTTTTTTTGTGCTCTAACTTTTGCCTGGGTCACCCTTCCGGGTTTTCGGCCCAGCGAGTCTCTCAAGGATGGTACTTTATTGCCCCTAGTTCAAGGGCTGCCTCCATTTCAACTATGCAAGCCTCACACTTTTGCCCCTAGTTCAAGGGTGTTTCAAATCTGAATCACATTCGACCTTATTGCCCCAGTTGAAGGGCTTGCCTTCATTTGAATCACATCATGCCCCTAGTTCAAGAGCTATTCCATTTGAATCATATTCGACCTTATTGCCCCTAGTTGAAGGGTTGTCACCATTTGAATCACATCATTGCCCCTAGTTCAAGGGCTGTTTCCAATTTGGCTATGCAAGCCTTACACTTTGGTTGATCATTGACTATTTTGAATCAAGGTTTGAAAGCTAAGGAGCTAAGGTGGTCGGACCACGAGTCCAGAGGGATCCTATGCTGTATAACTAATTCAGGGCATGTTTTCGTAGGACCACGCAAAAACAGTTTTTGAAATCTTTTCACAACGTGACTAATCCACTCGTACTCTTACGAAGACAAGATAGAACCAATTTGGACCAAGCCAGGATCCTTCTCAGTACCCACATTAACAAAAATAATTTTATTCATCAAAGGCTTAGCACACCTCTCTTCCTCTCAGTTGATCAAATTTGCAAATCCGAGGAAATTCTTCCTCTTCGTTTTTATCAGAGTTTTGGAAAAAGTTTTGAAAACTTTGGTCAATACAATGAATTAAGGCACAGAGAAGTAGGTAGATTCTATGGCATTTTGTTTTTTTTGTTTTTCTGTTTATTGAAAAGAGACCATGACTCAGCAATGACACAGACTCAAAAGAAAATGACAAAGAGGACCGACAGGACAGAAATGTCTAGGTAGAGTTAGCACTATCGAATCAAAGACTTTGACTCATTAGGCTGACTCGAGCCTGACTCTAAACTCTACAAACTTGGTGGGAGTCAAACTTAGACTCAATACTCAATTCAGAACTCAGAATAAAACCATTTTCAAATTGCCAGTCAAAGTGTGGGCCGCCACAACACCCAAAATAAAGCTCGTGCAATCAACGGGTAGTCACTCCCCAATCACAGAGATGGTCGAAATTTTATTTATATATATTTTTTTTTGATTTTATGTTTTCGTTATTTTTTTTTGTTTTTTTGAAGTAATGGTGCTAAACTGAACAACCTGAACCACTTATTCGAATTTGAGAACCCCTGTATAGATCCAATACATTGCATATAAAGCAGGAAAGAGAACAAACACCCCTATGGAGGTAGGGTTATCCTGTCCTAGCTTGAAATGATCTAGGGTTTCACTATTTAAAAAAGCGGTATCATACATCCTAGAAATGGGAAAGCATCCCTGTCCTAATTTGAAGGTACTATAGCTCACTATATGTACAAGGTTAGCTCTACTCTAAGGGTTGAAGTCAAGGTGACGTTACCAAAGAGTCCTTTGGGTCATAACCAATAAAGATCCCAGGAAATCAGAAAGAGTCAATAGTCTCTCTTCGGAGTCTGAGAACCTTAGATAGCAAAGCTAGATAGCAGGGCTACATAGCAAAGCTACCCTTTGACAAATCTCAAAAGGTTACAACACAAGGCCTCTAAAGTATCGTATAAAAATAGGTGTAGTGTTACAAAAAGTGTGCCTGTGCTCCCACCAGCATTTGGGCAACACAGGGACTTTAAGTGCACACCAATGCATGCAATGCCAATAAACATATAATTGAAAATAAAAGTCATATCATGGAGTTCGAGTCAAGGTTTTCATAAATCCCCAGCAGAGTCGCCAGAAACTGTCAATGCCCGGGGATGCCCGGGCACACGCGTTAAACTTAAACAGTTCGGACTCCCGAGATCTCTTTGATCTCAAGTTTCACGAGTGCAATGTGAAAACGTAGATGAGAGTCCAGATTTGGAAACTTTTATTGAAAATCCATTTTATTGCAATTTTGTCAAAAATGGACTGCGTCATCAGATCTCAGAGTCACCACCTAATATTTTGGGAAATTAGGAAACCCATGACTCGGTGCCAAGGCCACTGTTCGTCATAACCAAGGATGCTTGGTCGGAACCTTAGGTATGAGAGGGGAAGGTCAATAATGAGCACCCCCGCTCACCGATCAAAAGATCGGCCTCTACTAAACCATGATATGACTTTTATTTTCTTTATATGTTATGTTCTGATTATTTGAGTAAAGCCTAAAATTTACTATGTGAAGCATACAAGTATAGACTAGTTTGTTTCAATTGGAACAATTCAACTTCATGTTGTTTTTCCGAAAAGGGTTTGAATTTGCCCACTCGACAAAGTGGGCTTAAAACGTACATTTATTGAATTATTCCAATTCAAACAACAAGCCTTCATCCACAGGCATTCATACAGTTATATCACTTAAGCAAATAGCCTCATGGTAGAATGCTAACACATAGTAAGAAAATCACACACAAATGAGATGCTAAAGCATAAAAACTCACAGATTGACCGACGTCCCTCGAACAACTACAAAACAAAAGTTAGTAAAATATGCATGATCTTATATACAGAATCCTAATGCAATTCACTCATTAGATGTAGTTAAAGATTCGGCTTCTAAAATATGGCATGTGAATCATCTCAAACCATACGATAGCACACAGAATCATAGAAGAATTGATTAAATCCACACATGTAAATGTAGCCGAATCTTAATGCATTAGACATAAATGTAAAGCATGGATATGTATGGCATGTCAGATATATACATACACACAGTTAGGGGAAAGCGATAAAAGAATGGGATAGAAAGAAGCAGGGTGGGGGGGGAATTTATACAATACTTGAATTATTACAGATCCGAATGAGGGAGAGAGGAGAGAGAAAAAAAAAAAAAAAAAAAAAAAAAAAAAAAAAACCTCACAACACGCAAAATCAAAATAAAATAAAAGACTTCATCACTGGCACATGTCACTCCTTTTCACATATCCCGGGTTCCACGACATTACATGATTCACATTTTCTGGATTCAAGCGGCAAACCAAGGAACGGATTTGAAATCTGACTAGCATGGCTTATAGGGAAATCACTATTGGATGATGTGCAAATTTCCTGGTCAGGTGAGCGAGAGGAGGAGGGAGCTCACGGAGCAAGACACACGGGGAAAGGAATAGCTCGGCTCTCTCTTGATCTCTCTCATGAGAGGTGAGGGTGAGATCGTTTTTGATTCTCTATGCATGTGAGGTGCCGTGTGTCTCTCTCATGGGTGTGTCTTAGAGATGGTGCCATGGAGCCGTGAGGTGGTTCTAGTGAGAGAGACCCGAGAGAGAGATTCAGTGAGAGAGCTTGTGGGTCTCCCCCCCTCTCTCACTAAACTCGTGTCTCTCTTTTCCTCATGCCTCTGCTGGGTCTGTGTGTATGAATCAATCTGTGTGTGCTCCGTGTGCCGTGCATGGTCTGTGGGTGTGTTGTGTGTGTGTCTATGGCAGCTGATGTGTGGACTAATGCCGTGAGGGAGGGAGAGGGATAACCGTGGGTGTGTGTGTTTGTCTGTGGGGTGGTGCCCTCCCTCCCTTCTGCTATGTAGTGTGCTTCTGTGTGTTTGTGTTGCTGCTGGGTCTCTCCGTGTATCAGTCATGCATGGCTGTTATGGGTGGTCCCTTGAGAGTGTGTGATCTGCCGAGAGAGGAGAGTGAAGTTGGTGGGTGTGTGCTCTCCTTTCTCTCTCTACCCGTGTGTCCCCCCGAAGCTGTATGTGTAGTGTGTATGGTGTCTTCCCCGAAGCTGTGTGTGTAGTGTGTATGGTGTCTTCCCCCTCCCTCACCGTGTGTCTGTGTGTATGTGGTGTATCGGTGGTGTGCTGGTGAGAGTGTGGGATTGTGTGAATATGAGCTCGTGTGTACATGTGTCTATGGAAAGAGCCGAGAGGGAGAGGAGAGGGAGAGAGAGAGATCAGCCCATCCTCCCCTCGTGTGTCCCTCAAGCCATGTATGTCATCCTTATGTCTATGTGAGCTGTGTGTGTGTGATCCTTGACAGTGCCGAGTGTGTTCTCACGGCTGTGTGTGTGGGTGGTGTTATCCCCGTGAGAGATGGTGATGCACCCTCCTCCTCTCCACCCGTGTGTGTGTGAAAAAGTTGCAGAGCCGTGAGGGCCGGGGGGAGAGAGAGCTCCCCGTGGGTCTGTGGTGAGACTGTGAGGGTGTATGGTCGTGAGTGTGTTTGGCCTGAGAGAGAGAGTGAGATGGCAGTCTAGTCTCTTTTTTTTTTCCCGTGTGTTGAGTGTGCATGGGTTTTAAAGAGAGAGAGCTCGGGTAGAGAAGAGAGAGAGAGTCCCTCAGACCCCAAAAACAAAAACCTTTCTTTTTTCCAATCAATTCCCTACCTCCACCTTGTGTGATGAGTATAACAAGATGCTTTCTTTTTCTTATTTTTACTCACCTCACTCTAAAAATACTCTCCACTGAAAAATTGTGTCCCTCAGTGCCTTCTTATCTATTCTCCACAATTCCACTCAACAAAACAACATAATATGCTATATTCTTTGCCACCGCCCCATTTTCTTTTTCTTTTTTTTTTTGTTGTATTATTTTCTCCTTTTTTATTTTTTTATTATATATATATTTTTTTGTGTTTTCAATTTAGTTATCAATTAATATAAAACACACTTAAAAGATATGCACACACCTAATTTAATATGTACACACACATTATAAAACACTACAAATTAACAAAAATACTAGTGATGGCCAAAATGGGTGAGGTTTGGAATTTAACATTTCAATTTGATTTTTTTTTTGGTGATGGTGGTCAAAATAACATGCCCAAGTCTTAGGGCCGGTCAAAATGGGGTGTCTACAAGCATACACTTTGAGTACATGCACTTCCGCTCGAGCGTAGGAAGTCACGCTCAAGCATGAAACGCATATGCTCAGAAGTTTAGGTGTTTTACAGTCCGCTTGAGCGAGGGACTTCACGCTCGAGCGAGGATCTGAGTCTTACGCTCGAGCGTGGGTCGAGCGTTCATCGAGCGTGAAAAATGTGCATCCAGTACTTTTCATGAGTTTGCAGTCCACTCGAGCAAGGAAAGCCACGCTCGAGCGGAGCTTCTTCATAGAAAACCACGTTCGAGGAGCGTGCCCTGTTTCAGTAAATTGTAGAAAGTGGTTTAAAGTACATCTTTGCATCCTCATTCCATCATAGGCATTCCTAGGCCAAGTTTAAGGCATCTTAATGAGGATAATGTTATAGAACCACACCATGTCAAGTTAGGGGCTAAGCTATTAATCCCAAGTGTATAACTTAGTGTGTGTTCGTTCTGCAACTGTGTAGGGTTGGCACTCGAGGACGCCGACTAGCATGTCTTTAGCCCAGTGCTCTGTGAGTAACAATGTTGTAAAGATACGTTCAATTACAATTATTGCTGAACGATTGACTGTACAGCTTTTTGAAATGATATTACTTACAGAATGAATGTTTGTCCTATTTGTAAACTGTATTCGTGGCATCCATAGCAACTTACTGTTACTGTAATGTTACCGCTACTGTTACAGAGATCTCTGTCAGTTCCCATGCTTGGAACTACTACTGTTTACTGTTATGATGGCGATCAACTGACTGTTCGGTCTGTTAAGGCCTACCGTACTGGTTTGCTATTGGATGTACCATGTATGACTATTATGGTTTCTAAATAACTGTTATGGCATGAAATATGAGCCACTGATTGAATAACTGATCTACTGATACAATTGACTGTTTTAATTACTGAAAGGACATTCATTCTTAACCCCTTTACGCATATGTTATTCACTGGGGTTTAGCTCACTGTTTATATTTATATGTAGGTGTCCAGGCACCGGACCGAAGCTAGGAGCATCAAGTTAAGCTCCCGTTTTGTTAAGCCAACCTCCGTACCTCACTTCGAGGTTCCAAGTCTGTTCAAGCTAAGGCTGATTTTGGGGTGTCCCAGTTTCACCTTTTTTTTTTTTGGTCTCTGATCTGTAATAAGTGTTTAAGACTTGACTGTACAGTTATGGTGAAGGGATTTGGTCCCTAACTTGGATTTTTTGTATATGACGTATATATGTCTGTTTTGATTACAAATGTGGCTTGTTATTAAAAGTCTTTTCGCATTCAGATTGTCACAACTCATTGGACATCTCTTTTTATTACTGTATGGCTTCCGCCAGCCCCTTACTCTGTATTACTGTCCTTACTGTTAAGCAGGCCTTTGGTAATCACGTATTACTGGTCGGTTGCGATGCTAAACCCATAGGGGCGGGTTTGGGTCGTGACAGAGTGGTATCAGAGCGATACAAAGCACGAGTTATACCGCACACACGTATCCAAATGAGCGATAGAATGTCCTAGAAAAGTAATTAAGGCATTGCATGAGCATGAAAAAGTGTGTGTGGCCACGATACGAATATATGTGCTAATGTGCTTAAGTCAGCAACTTCCTATGTTTACTATTACCATATTACCTATAGTGAAATGGAGAATGCAAGAAATGCCGATGAATCTGAATCATCTGAGGTGAGAATGGCGAGGTTAAAAAGAACGGTCGTCGAACTATTGACTGGGGCCCTAAGGCAACAACAGAACCAACAGCCCCCACCTCCTCTAGTACAGCCAGAACCAAATGTTAATGATGATATAATTGCCTTGACACAGAAGTTCAGCAAAATGAAACCACCATCATTTCAGGGAGGCCTTGAACCACTAAAGGCCGAAGCATGGGTTCTAGAAACTGAAAAATTGTTCGAAGTGTTTCCTTGTTCGGAGGCACACAAGGTATTACTGACTACCTTCACCTTACAGGAAGAGGCTAGGTGGTGGTGGATGCTTGTCCATGATACCAGTAATGCTATGACTTGGGCTCAATTTAAAGAAGCCTTCTTTGAAAAATACTTCCCTCAGTGTGTCAGGGATCGCAAGGTAACTGAATTTGAACAGTTGAAACAAGGTACCATGTCAATGCAGAGTATGAATCTAAATTCACTGAACTCGCCAGATATACACCACACATAGTGGACACTGATTATAAAAAGGCCATGAAGGTTGAAGGCGGGCTCAATGTAGAAAATGTAGAAATATTGATCGAAAATGTCCTGAAGTTACTTAAATATGTGGATGTTCTTGACCGAGCAATAATGGCTGAGTCGAATATCGAAGCATTAAAACAGACTGAAACACCAGCGACTGAGTGGCACGGTAAAAGACGGGGCTTTAAGTTTAAGAAAGGTCGGAACAGTTCATTGAACAAAAAGCAAAACACAGGGTCTTCGAGCAGTTCTAGCCAGGGTAACAATTCCATACCGCCCTACTCAGAGTGTGGCAAGAGGCACAAATGGGTCTGCTATAAAATTTCTGGTGCTTGTTACCGATGTGGCAAGGTGGGCCACATGGTCAAAGATTGTCCTTCCACTTCTCAAGGCAATAGTAAAGCTGCAGCTAGTGCCGCAGCATCAATTGCTACACCAAAACCTAATCCCAAAGCTACTAGAAAAGAGCACTTAAGACAAGGCCGAGTGTTCGCACTTGTACCGGGAGACGGACAAAACACCAAGACAGTTGTGTCAAGTATACTCTCAATCTGTGCCCAAAATGCTTATATTCTGATTGATTCGGGGTTTACACATTCATTTGTCTCGCATACTTTTTCACAAAAATTAAATAGACCATTGGAACCCATGAACTATTTGCTAGTTATATCTTCACCCGCTGGGGGATCCATGACTTGTGCTTATGTGTATCCTGCATGTGAGATTGTTGTTGGAGATGTACATTTGTATATTGATTTACTGCCTTTGAACATTGACCATTTCGATGTGATTTTGGGAATGGACTGGTTAACAAAATATCATGCCACCATAGACTGTGTAATGAAACAAGTTGTTTTCCATCCATCGGGATTGCCTGAATTTGTGTTTAATGGAGTTGGTGTAGTACCTCCCCCATATCTGATTTCGTTGCATGTTGACTGTACCTACTGATACTAAAGCTAATGTGAACAGTATTCCTATAGTCAGAGAATTCCCAGATGTTTTTCCAGATGATTTGCCAGGGGATTTGATTGATAGGGAGATTAAGTTCATTGTCGAAGTGTTACCGGGTACACAGCCAGTTTCTAAAGCTCTGTACAGAATGGCACCCACCGAATTGAAGGAACTGAAAATTCAGCTGCAAGAATTGTTGGATAAGAAGTTCATCAGGCCCAGTACTTCACCGTGGGGCGCGCCAGTTTTATTTGTGAAAAAAAAAAGATGGCTCGCTAAGACTCTGCATTGACTACCGTGAACTGAACAAGGTAACAGTGAAAAACAAATATACATTGCCTCGTATTGATGATTTATTTGACCAATTGCAAGGTGCCCAGGTTTTCTCCAAAATCGATCTTAGATCCGGATATCACTAGTTGAGAGTTAAACCAAAGGACATTGAAAGGACTACCTTCCGAACGAGGTACGAACATTATGAATTTTTTGTTATGCCTTTCGGAGTTACTAATGCACCTGCTGCATTTATGGACCTTATGAACAGAATTTTTAAACCGTTCCTCGATGAATTTGTGGTTGTTTTTATAGATGACGTTTTGATTTATTCCAAGAGTAAGGAAGAACATGAACGTCATTTGAGAATTGCTTTACAGACCTTAAGAGAACAGAAACTGTATGCAAAACTAACGAAGTGTGAATTTTGGCTTGATAATGTGATGTTTTTGGGACATGTGATTAGTAAGGATGGCATTTTAGTTGACCCACAGAAGATTGAAGCAGTGGTGAATTGGCCTAGACCGACTAATGTTACCGAAGTTCGAAGTTTCTTAGGCTTAGCCGGGTACTACAAAAGGTTTGTGAAAGATTTCTCCAAAATCGCTCTACCATTGACTCAATTGACTCAAAAGGGGATATCATTTGACTGGACCGACCAGAGAGAATCAGCTTTTCAAGAACTAAAGACTCGACTTGTGACTGCACCAATTCTCACCCTACCCTCAGGTACGGATGGATTTACTATTTTCAGTGATGCTTCTTATAAGGGTTTGGGATGTGTATTAATGCAGAATGGTAAAGTTATTACGTATGCTTCCCGACAACTGAGACCTCATGAAAAGAACTACCCTACTCATGATTTCGAACTTGCCGCAATAGTATTTGCATTAAAAATTTAGCGTCACTACCTATATGGGGCAACATGTGAAGTGTACACAGATCACAAGAGTTTGAAGTATTTTTTTACACAGAAAGAGTTGAATATGAGACAACGGAGATGGTTAGAACTGATAAAAAACTACGACTTGCAAATTTTGTACCATCCGGGGAAAGTTAACACCGTTGCTGATGCACTGAGTCGGAAATCAATTGGAATTTGGCCTGTTTAATCACCGGACAGAAAGAACTGCTATGTGACCTTGAAAAATTCGGAGTTGAGATTGTTTTGCGTGAACAAGGTGGGACATGGCTGCTATTTCTACCCACCGGCTCTTATTGAAGAGATTAAAGAGAAACAACACCAAGATGACCTTTTGAAAAAAATCATTGATGAACGGGAATCCAAACCAAGGCCGGACTTTAAATTTGAAAACAATGTATTGAAATTTCAGGGAAGGTTATGTGTACCAAATGAATCTGAACTGAAAAGGAGAATTTTGCAGGAAGGCCACAATTCAAAACTTTCCATCCATCCAGGAAATACAAAAATGTACCAAGACTTGAAACTTAATTTCTGGTGGCCGGGAATGAAGAAAGAGATTGCTGACTTTGTGTCGAAATGCCTACATTGCCAACAAGTCAAAACCGAACATCAACGACCCGCAGGCTTACTTCAGCCCTTACCGATACCCGAATGGAAATTGGAACATATCACTATGAATTTCATTATTGGACTGCCTCGCTCCAGTAGAGGTATGGATTCAATTTGGGTTATCGTTGATAGATTGACTAAATCTGCTCACTTCTTACCTGTCAAAACAATTTATAATGCGAACAAATTGGCCACAATTTATATTGATGAGATTGTTAGATTCCATGGAGTGCCTGTGTCCATTGTTTCTGATAGGGACTCGAAGTTCACATCGAGATTCTGGCAAAGTCTGCAGACAGCATTGGGTACTGAATTGAGACTGAGTAGTGCATACCATCCTCAGACAGATGGCCAATCAAAAAGAACCATCCAGACTCTGGAAGACTTATTGCGTATGTGTGTTCTTGATTTCAAGGAAATTGGGAAAATCATTTACCGTGGTGAATTTGCCTCCAACAACAGTTTTCACTCGAGCTTTGTATGGCGCCTTTT
>JAPPVO010007247.1:0-12684 GCA_030407325.1 Camellia japonica
TGGTAAGTAAACGACGTATCTACATATCTGCCACTACGGAGGAGAATCCGAATAGATGTTCGAGTGTTCGACCCTAATACATGAGAAATGGTAATCAAACGCCGTATTTACATATCTACCACTGTGCAGGAGAATCCGTTATGGTGTTAGAGTGTTCGAACCGTAATGCGTGAGAAATGGTAAGAAAACACCGTATTTACATTTCTGCCACTGTGCAGGAGAATCCGTATAGGTGTTCGAGTGTTCGAACCATAATGCTCGAGAAATGGTAAGTAAACACCGTATTTACATATCTGCCACCGTGCAGGAGAATCCGTATAGGTGTTCGAGTGTTCGAACCCAAATGCATGAGAAATGGTAAGAAAACACCGTATTTACATATCTGCCACTAAGTAGGAGAATCCGTATATGTGTTCGAGCGTTCGAACCGTAATGCGTGAGAAATGGAAAGTAGACGCCCTATTTACATATCTGCCACTGTGCAGGAGAATCCGTATAGGTCTTCGAGTGTTCGAACCCTAATGCACGAGAAATGGTAAGTAAATGCCGTATTTACATATCTGCCATAGTGCAGGACAATCCGTATAGGTGTTCGTGTGTTCGAACCCTAACGCACGAGAAATAGTAAGTAAACGCCGTATTTACATATCTGCCACTGTGCAGGAGAATCCGTATAGGTGTTCGAATGCTCGAACCGTAATGCATGAGAAATGGTAAGTAAACGTCGTATTTACATATCTACAACTGTGCAGGAGTATCCGTATAGGTGTTCGAGTGTTCGAACCGTAATGCATGAGAAACGGTAAGGAAACCCCGCATTTACATATCCGCCACAGTGTAGGAGAATCCGTATAGGTGTTCGAGTGTTCGAACCGTAATGCATGAGAAATGGTATGCAAACGCCGTATTTACATATCTACCACTGTGCAGGAGAATCCGTATAGGTGTTCGAGTGTTCGAACCGTAATGCATGAGAAACGGTAAGTAAACGTCGTACTTATATATCTGTCACTCTGCAGGAGAATCCGTATAACTGTTCGAGTGTTCGAACCGTAATGCATGAGAAATGGTAAGTAAACGCCGTATTTACATATCTGTCACTGTGCAGGAGAATCCGTATAGTTGTTCGAGTGGTCGAACCGTAATGCGTGAGAAATGGTAAGAAAACCCCGTATTTACATATCTGCCACTGTGCAGGAGAATCCGTATAGGTGTTCGAGCGTTCGAACCCTAATGCACGAGAAATGGTAAGAAAACACCGTATTTACATATCTGCCACTGTGCAAGAGAATCCGTATAGGTGTTCGAGTGGTCGAACCGTAATGCGTGAGAAATGGTAAGTAAACGCCGTATTTACATATCTCCCACTATGCAGGAGAATCAGTATAGGTGTTCGAGTGTTCGAACCGTAATGCGTGAGAAATGGTATGTAAACACCGTATTTACAACTCAGCCACTGTGCAGGAGAATCCGTATATGTGTTCGAGTGTTCGAACCGTAATGCATGAGAAATGGTAAGTAAACGCCGTATTTACATATCTGCCACTGTGCAGGAGAATCCGTATAGGTGTTCGAGTGTTCGGACCGTAATGCATGAGAAATGGTAAGTAAACGCCGTCTTTACATATATGCCACTGTGCAGGAGAATCTGTATAGGTGTTCGAGTGTTCGAACCGTAATGCGTGAGAAATGGTAAGTAAACACCGTATTTCCATATCTGCCACTGTGTAGGAGAATCAGTATACGTGTTCGAGTGTTCGAACCATAATGCATGAGAAATGGTAAGTAAACCCCGTATTTACATATCTGCCACAGTGTAGGAGAATCCGTATAGGCGTTCGAGTGTTCAAACCGTAATGCGTGAGAAATGGTATGTAAACGCCGTATTTACATATCTGCCACTGTGCAGGAGAATCCGTATAGGTGTTCGAGTGTTCGAACCGTAATGCCTGAGAAATGGTATGTAAGCGCCGTATTTACATATCTGTCACTGTGCAGGAGAATCTGTATAGGTGTTCGAGTGTTCGAACCGTAATGCGTGAGAAATGGTAAGAAAACACCGTATTTACATATCTGCCACTCTGCAGGAGAATCCGTATAGGTGTTCGAGTGTTCGAACCGTAATGCATGAGAAATGGTAAGTAAACCCCGTATTTACATATCTGCCACAGTGTAGGAGAATCCGTATAGGAGTTCGAGTGTTCGAACCGTAATGCGTGAGAAATGGTAAGTAAACGCCGTATTTACATATCTGCCACTGTGCAGGAGAATCCGTATAGGTGTTCGATTGTTCGAACCGTAATGCGTGAGAAATGGTATGTAAACACCGTATTTACAACTCAGTCACTATGCAGGAGAAACCGTATATGTGTTCGAGTGTTCGAACCGTAATGCATGAGAAATGGTAAGTAAACGCCGTATTTACATATTTGCCACTATGCAGGAGAATCCGTATAGGTGTTCGAGTCTTCGGACCGTAATGCATGAGAAATGGTAAGTAAACGCCGTATCTACATATCTGCCACTATGCAGGAGAATCCGTATATGTGTTTGAGTGTTCGAACCCTAATGCATGAGAAATGGTCAGTAAGCACCGTATTTACATATCTGCCTGTGTACAGGAGAATCCGTATAGGTCTTCGAGTGTTCGAACCCTAATGCACGAGAAATGGTAAGTAAACGCCGTATTTACATATCTGCCATAGTGCAGGACAATCTGTATAGGTGTTCGTGTGTTCGAACCCTAATGCGCGAGAAATAGTAAGTAAACGCCGTATTTACATATCTGCCACTGTGCAGGAGAATCCGTATAGGTGCTCGAATGTTCGAACCAGTATTGCATGAGAAATGGTAAGTAAACGTCGTATGTACATATCTACAACTGTGCAGGAGTATCCGTATAGGTGTTCGAGTGTTCGAACCGTAATGCATGAGAAATGGTAAGGAAACCCCGCATTTACATATCCGCCACAGCGTAGGAGAATCCGTATAGGTGTTCGAGTGTTCGAACCGTAATGCATGAGAAATGGTATGCAAACGCCGTATTTACATATATACCACTGTGCAGGAGAATCCGTATAGGTGTTCGAGTGTTCGAACCGTAATGCGTGAGTAATTGTAGCACGTCCGCGGGGGACCTCGGCTACAGCTCGGACTCTATTTTTGTCGCGGTTCTAAATCTGAACCAAAGAGTCCAAATCCGGCAAATCGTTTTGAAGAAAAACAGATTTTTGCAAAAAGTAGTGCCAAACATGGACTGCTTTGCCAGATTACAGAGTCGCCACCTAAATATTTTTTTAATGGGGGAATTTAGGAAACCCTGACTCGGTGCCGAAGGCCACGTGTCCGTCATCACCAAAGTGACTTGGCTCGGGAGCTTGGGTACGATCGGGGAAGGTCAGCTATGAGCACCCCCTTTCGCCCGGTCCGAAGACCGGCCTCTACTAACCGTGATATCCGTTTTTGAAAACATTACATGTTCTTATTCCAATTATTTGCCTAGAATTACTATGTTATGCGCACAGCAAACAAGTATAGACTAGGTCGCTTAATTTGGAAACAAACATTGCATATCCGTTGGTTTTGAAAATGCATTGGAATTTGCTACTCGCAAGTAGGCTAAAACACGGATTTCAATGAATTTTCCAACTCAAGCAACCCAACCTCCACCCACAGGCATTCAAACAGTTTATCTCATGTAAGCACTTAGCCGCATGGTAAGCATACTGTCATGGCAACATTCACACGCATGCGATATGCTAAAGCGTAAAATACTTACATCGTACTCCATGCCAAAACAAGAAACTAGTTAGCAGACATGCATGTCCCTAGCTCATGTTAAGATGACTAATGCGACGCATACAGAGTGCAATTAGACAGGCTCGGCTATCCTAAGCATGGCACATGAAATGCAACAACTATCACGTATTCAATTTGGAATTGAAAGTACGATGCAGTTAGTATGATGTACCGAGCCCGGTGCATGTAAACAAATGCATGGATGCACACATGCATTGCATAAGGTATGTTGAAATAGACGTGCCCTAATCTACCATCGTAAGCAGGTAAATAAAAGGGTAGAAAGAAGTGGGGGTTGGAAGACATACACACACTCACCCACACTTATTACAATTGCGCCCTCACTCGGAGGGACCAAAATAATAATACAGTCCCAAAATAAATGAATAAATATTACAAATTCTAATTACTGAATAAATAAATGTGAAATAAAAGGGGGCCACAGCCCCCGCCTCGGGATGCGCGAATGATGCATGCTCGATATCCGCCTTGCCCGATGGGCCTCACCAGACTGCAGAAACTGTCTTTGTTCGGCAGGACCCTGTCGGGTATTGCAGTCATCTGGTACGCCAAGTTGGAGAATTCAGTGAACGAAGCTGGGAGGAGATGGCTGAGGCCTTCATCACGCAGTACTCATACAACACACAGATTGAGATTACGACCCGTGATCTCGAGACAACTAGGCAAGAGCTAAGGAGAGTTTTTCAGAATTTGTAACCAGATGGAGGGCCAAGGCTTCGATGATGACCTTGAGGCCTAACGGACAAAGACCAGATTCGGATGATTGTGCGCAATCTACAGCCGAAGTTGATGCAAAAGATGATAGTAGTCCCCTTCCCCACCTTTTCAGACTTATATGAGATGGGAGTACAGATCGAAGATGCTATAAAACAAGGCCTTATCGATCAGAGAAGGGAGCAGCCCAGGAGGGCGTTTACCCGCAATTCAAATGCGACCACCAGCGGTGACGCAGCTGCAAGATCTTCCGACGTGGGCATGGTCGCCACCACCACACCAAAAGCACGCACCCCTTTGTTGGTACATCACTTCAAACCCCGAACTTCAGACTATCTACCCCGAGGCAGAGGGTCTTCACCCCACTCTATATGTCTTTGTCTAAGGCCCTAGGGGTCCTACTCAGGAAAGGACATTTGAAACCGTTAGAGCAACGGCCTCTACCCGATCCTCTCCCTCCAAAGCATGACCCGGCTAAGTACTGTGCTTTCCATCAGCAAATCGGTCATGACACCGACAGTTGTGTCCGTCTCCGCCATGAGATACAAAATTTGATTGACAACGAGGTCATTCTCCCGCCAAGCTCAGCAAAGTCTATCGGCACTGGTCAGTGAACTTGGGGGATAATGTTATGTGAATGGGGATGAACCATCTGCGGGCGGCGTTCAAATCAACTCCAGACGTGGGAATGGCACGCACTGTTCTGAGCAATATGCAAATACCAGTTTTGTGCTTTCTGACTTGGGTATTGGGTCAGTTTTTTTTTGTTACTTTGTTTTGAGTCTGTCTTTTTGTTTTGAGTCAGTCCCTTTTGTCTTGGGTCTGTCTTGTTGTATCGAGTCAGTCCTGTTGTATAGAAGTCAGGTGATTCAGGGGGTGTTACCTCGGCGTCACCATTTTGTTTCGCGTTTGTCTTTTCGTTGTGTTTTGAGTCTGTTTCTGTCAGGGAGCCAGTTGCACCAACAGGTCTGAATGGAACAGCAGTGATTTTCACACTCTTGGTTTGCTTCTGCCGTGTGCCAGTTGTGCCAGGAATTCCAAATGAGATGTCAGTATTTGACTAGAAGCTATGTCTTTTTCTGTGCCTTGAAGTCATTGTAACGACCTAAAGTTTTCTAAAACTTTTGAACACTGTGGTGAAAAAAAGAGGAAGAAATTTCCTCGGGATTTGCAAACTTTGATCAATTTGAGAGAAAGAAAGGCGTGCTAAGCCCTTAATGAATGAAATCATGCTTGTCGGCGTGAGTACTGAGGAGGACCCTGGCCTGATCCAGACTAGTTCCACACTATCTTCCGCACGAGCGATTTGTCGCTTTCTTAAAAACTTTCAAAAAATATTTTGCGCGGTCCTGCGAAGACATGTGTGGAATCACTCTTGAGATTGTGCAGCCTAGGATCGCTCTCAGCCTCGAGACTCGACCCCTCATTTTCGAACCTTGGACTCAAACTCAGAATGTTCAAAGGTTAACTACAACGTGAGGCCTGTGAGACCAGATTCAAAGCAGCCCTCGAACAAGAGGCAAGAAAGTCAAATCAAAGATCAGATGTCGTCAAGAGAGGCTTGGGAAGCTAGATCAGAAGCCCCCCTCAAACTAGGGGCGAAAATGTCCGATGTGCTTGAAGAGCCGAAGATGGATCCTTCTGCAAATCGATACAACAGCCACTCTCTTGGATACAGATGGCTTCAATCTCAAAAACCATTTGGCATGGACTTTGTTACACTTTTACCCTTTGAGAGGCTCGCTGGGTCGAAAACCCGGAAGGGCGACCCAGGCAAAAGTTAGAGCAAGCAAAAAATACATACAAAAGGAAAGAAAAATACAGAAAAAAAGAAGAACAAGGAAGAAGAAAAAGAAAAGAAAAGAAAAAGAAGCTCGCAAGGTTGAAAACCCATCGGCGCCTTGGCAAAGTTAGAGCCTAAAAGAAAAAGAAAAAAGAGAAAAAATGAAAAAAGAAGAAAAGAAAGAAGAACAAAGCTCGCAAGGTCGAAAACCTGCAACAGCGCCTTGGCAAAAGTTAGAGCATAAAAAGGAGAGGTTAAATACCCGAGTGTACCTTAACCCCGAACTACGTAAGGCTTGATTCCCATCTTTGGGATACGTAGGCAACTTCATTCTGAAGTCCAGCCCTAAAACAATTCAATTCGATTGTGTCCATGCGATGGTTTTGATCATCTTTGCCTTCTCTGTATCCGAGAGTCTGGTCGTGTTCGTCGCTCAGAGGACTGACTACAATGTGCTGCGACACCATTCACACAAGGGGCAACTTTCCGTTGCCATTCAAAACGCCGCGGTGTCACTTCAAACAAGGGGCAACTTTCCGTTGCCATGCAGCTCTCTTCGACAAGGGGCAATTTTCCATTGCTATGGGTCCGAGGTTGTGCATCTCAAGAGTAGGTTCCGTGCTCGTTGAACAGTGGCCGTTTGCAAAAATAATTTTGAGAATTTTTACTAAGGTTGACTAATTTTCTCGAAAATTGTTCCATCTTTTCTGGACCATTTCTTGGACCCAAAAAAGGAAAATTTTCAGTGCTCATAGCTGACTTGCATGATTTTAAATCAGAAAATTGCACAAGCATGTTAATCTAACTCTCATGTTGGTCAAAATTGTTTTAGTAGAAGCAAAATAAAAAAATGGTCAAAATGATGAACTAGGGGCACAGTTGAGTCAGGCTTCCTGTCTTTTCCCCGTCGCCAGCATACTTGCCAGAAAGGGCACAACTGAAGTCAACAACACATGCAGAAAGCTCTCTCATCCTCCGAGCAACGAGGTATCAAGCCAAGTGCGAAGCACGAATTGGAATGGGACAGGATGTTCCACTTCCTCATCTGGACAGATCTAACCACGTCCAAACTCCCAGCAGGGCATCATCAACCGATGTTAGCTGCAGATTTGCTACCACCCAGTTTGTAGCACAACCCCTCTGTGGGAGAAACTCACTGTTGTGAACAAAGAATCTAGCAGAATGCTAGGGGCAAGAGCCCGCAACTTCTTGTTTATCCATCACCACTCTGGGAAGGGATAAAAAATTGAGAGATTGAAGAATAGAGAGATGTGCGTTGAGAGAAAAAGTGAGAAAATGGCTTTTTCAGAAAAACAGAGCTTGAGGGCCGAGTGATGTGAGAATCACAAATGAGAAAGGGTGGGAAATAATACCTGGTGAAACAGGCTCCCTGTGCGCATTTGAGTCTTTCGTTGTATTTTGTTTGTCTCGAGTCTTGTTTTGAGTCGTTTCAAGTGTCAATAGATGTGTTTAGGTTGTTTACCTTTATTTTCCGTTGTTTGGTCGTCTTTGCTGTGTTCAGTTGTAGGCTCAATACCCGGTCGAGAACTCATTTCCTCAATTCAAAAATGATTTTGTTGTGTGCTCAGAGTGCTGTGCCATTCTCCACATTTGTGCAAAAAAAAAAAAAAAGGAATTTGTTCTTTCGAAAACTGCAGGGTTCACCCCCGATAAGTGTGAGAATAGTAAAATTAGGAGCTATCTGAAGCTATAATGGTTCCGGACTGCAAAGCAAAAGCAAAAGAGGGAAAATCGAAGCATCTGAGTGTGTTTCACCTTCAGCAAATTCCGTGATTGTACTCCGGATGTGCCTCTTCAGGCCTTGTCAATGCTACCCGAAGTATGAGTGCGCCTCTATCTCGAGTATAAGCCTGCTTCAAGTCAGAACGGCAATTAAAGCAGCAGCAGATGTTATCTCTCGTCAACATAAACAGGGTGTCCCCTTTTCGAGCTAAGTGTGTTGCAAAGTCCTCTAAGAGGTAAATCAGAGGCACCAGAGTACATATTTGATGCTCCTCTACTGCATAGAATGTGAACCTTCACATACACTTCTACTACGTGCGTGTCGCACATCATTATGATTCATGCATAGAAAATGCTTGCTTTCGATTCCGCATAAAATATGCTTTGCTTGTTTCATGCATAGAAGATGCATTTTATCGCACTTTCTTGTGCATTTTATCTCACTCGCACTATCTTGTGCACTTACACTTTGTATCTCACTTACACTGTCTTGTGCATCTTGTGCATTTCAAATCACTCGCACTGTTTAGCGTATCGCACTGTCTAGTGCATTTCAAATCATTCGCGCTGTTTAGCGTATCGCACTGTTTTGTGCATCGCATCATCGCGCTATCTTGCGCACCCCCATCGCACTATCTTGTGCATTCGCACTATCTTGTGCACTCGCGTTGTCTAACGCATCGCGCTGTTAGCGCATCGCACTATCTGTGCATTCGCACTATCTTGTGCACTTGCGTTGTCTAACGCATCGCGCTGTTTAGCGCATCGCACTATCTTGTGCATTCGCACTATCTTGTGCACTCGCGTTGTCTAACGCATCGCGCTGTTTAGCGCATCGCACTATCTTGTGCACTCGCGTTGTCTAACGCATCGCGCTGTTTAGCGCATCGCACTATTTTGTGCATTACATTTGCTCGCGCTATCTTGCGCACCCACCCATCTGCACTTGTTAGTGCATTGCATTTTACTCGTGCCATTTTTCGCATCGCACTGTCTTGTGCACTTGCACTTTCTTGCGCATCGCATTATCTTGTGCATTTGCATTCTATATCTCACTCGCACTATCTTGTGCATTCCAATACACTCGCGCTGTTTAGCGTATCGCACTATTTTGTGCATTACATTACATTTCATTCGCGCTATTTTGCGCATCGCACCGTTTTGTGCCTCTAAGCCACATCGCACAATCTTGTGCATTCGCACTATCTTGTGCACTCGCGTTGTCTAACGCATCGCGCTGTTTAGCGCATCGCACTGTCTTGTGCACTCGCGTTGTCTAACGCATCGCGCTGTTTAGCGCATCGCACTATTTTGTGCATTGTATCATTCGCGCTATTTTGCGCACTTTACCTGGTTGCATTTTGCATGCATTCATTGTTCGCGTTATTTTGCGCATCGCTATCTTGCGCACCTTATCTGTATCGCACTGTTTTGTGCATTCACCCTGCTCATGCTATTTTGTACAGCTTTAGCATCGCACTATTTTGTGCATCTGTTTAGCACTGTTTTGTGCATTCACTCCGCATCGCACTGTTTCGTGCACCTTACCTGCTTTTGGCATCCATTTTATCGCACTGTCTTGTGCGTTACACTTCACTCGCGCTATGTTGCGCCTCGCACTATTTGTGCACTTTACTTGTCAAAACTGGCTTCGCGAAAGCGTATAAGTCCAAATTTCAAACCGGCTTCGCGAAAGCGTATAAGTCCGATTTTCAAACCGGCTTCGCGTAGCGTATTAGTCCAATTATCAAATTTTCCTGCGTATCCTTTGCATCCTGCCCCTGAACTACGCTGGTTTGATTCCTTGCAAAAGGATACGTAGGCAGCCTGCGGGCACAACTATTTATCTATCTATATTTTGTTTGTTTGTCCAAGTCTTCGACCTTGTCAAAAATGGGTCGTCTCTGGGCTTTGACATTCACTCCCGTCATTGTTATGACTTTCAAGTTCTGTCAAAGAGGGGCAACTGTAGACACCCCATTTTTGACCGCCCCGAAGACTTGGGCGCGACTGATGGTTTGCTCGGTGTTGAGAGATGTGCAGGGCACAGGTTTAGTTTTTCTTCGACAAGAAGAGAGGCAAAACTTTCCAAACACTTTGTTTAAGGGTTTGGAGTTCAAGAAAAGAGGAGAGAGGGAGAAAATAGGTTGGGAGAAGTTCGACATGAATCCGGGTAGAAGCGAGTCGCGCAGCCCCCTCGCTGAATCAGGCCCATTCATCCGCATACTTGGAGTTAAGCTATCAGGCCACCACCATTTGAAAGAAGACTTCCGGGCTTCATTTTGGTTCAAGAATCTCCTACATCCAAGTCCGGGTGGAGGAGATATGACTGGTTAAGCAGGGGATCAGTCCGGTTGGATCGAGTCTGCGCGGCTTCACAGAAAAGGGCATAACTTCTTGCATAGGAGGAATTTTGATGCAAGGTTTGCGCCATTGGAAAGCTAACTTCCGGGCTTCAATTTGCATACCCACCGGCCATGTTTTGACCAAGGAATCATCCATCGGCACTCTATTTAGCCGACCGGCAGAAAAGAGTGCCGACCGGCACTTTATTTTGGACAATGATCGAATCTTCTGGCCGGTTTGAACCCTTTGCACCCCCCAAGCCTGGTGCATACTAGCTGTGCCAGCTAGGATGCACAGAACCAGATCCCACGTGCATCCATATGCCTATTTTGCACCCTTTGCACCTTGGAACCCCTTAAAGCTTCTAGAACTTGAACCCTTTGGCCAAGCTTCTTGGAGAAGCTTGGCCAGCTGTATTAGCTTCTCCTAGAAGCCTTGCACCCCCCCCTTTGCCCCTTTGACCCTTTCCATTGCTTAGCCATTAAGTTAAGAGCTTATACTTGCCTATATAAGCTCTTCCCCTCTCCATTGCTCAAGGGTTGGAGTTTTGGAACAAAAACCAGAGATATATAGATAGATACAACCCTCTATCTCTCTCTATATCTTACTCTTTTGCCTCCAAAAGTCCATTGTTCTTGCCATTCCATCCTTCACCAACCCATAGCACAACACCACCACTTCCATTTCCAGCATTTGGGAGGACATTTGCAGAGGTTAGGAGCTCATTTTCTTCAATCAAAACCTGCTGGTTCATTGGTCTTCAAGGGT
This sequence comes from Camellia japonica, assembly GCA_030407325.1. Lineage (NCBI taxonomy): Eukaryota > Viridiplantae > Streptophyta > Magnoliopsida > Ericales > Theaceae > Camellia > Camellia japonica. The sequence goes on from JAPPVO010007247.1 coordinate 11,174, forward strand.
AAGTGTCTATTTCCCTCAAACTAGCATTTTCTTGGCTCATATCTAAGCCATAGTTGCATGTATTTTTGAGCTTCGATGTAAACTACAAAGTTTCTTGTTTTGAGCCCTTCTTCAACATTGAAGAAGGGCTCAACACTGTTGGGGGTCTCCATGTAGTACTTACCATTATACCCCCTCTTTGGCCCCCATTTTTGCATGCTTTGTTAGCCTACCATGCTTCTGTTTTTGGGCCTTCGACAGGCCTTAAAGTGGCTTATTTTTCCCCCCCTCTACATGTCTCACGAAGGGTATTTGGCTGTTTGATGATTGCATATAGCACCTATCTCAATATCCTCTTGTATGCCATGTTTCTTGCATAGAATATTTGGCTGATGTATGATCTGTTTTGGGGCTTGATGTAAGCTGTAAGTAGGCTTATTTTGAGCCCTTCTTCAACATTGTTGAAGGGCTCAACATTGTTTGGATGATCCTTATGCTACTTGCTTTGAAATCCTTGTTTTAGCCTCATTTTTGCATGGTTTGTTAGCCTTGTATGCTTATTGATTTTGGGGCTATCTTATACTGAAAATGTGCTTATATTTTGGCTGTCTAGCTGCTGTCTATTCATACCATGTTCATATAATGCATGTTTAGCATAGCTATAGGCCATTTCGGAGGCCTAGTTTTGCATTTCGGGAGTGATTCCATGCATCGGATGTCATTTCGCCTTGTTTCGGGGCTGTTTTGCCCCTCATTTAGCTACTCAAATTTGTATGTGTAGTATGCCATGCTTCATGTTTCATTAGAGTGCCATTTCATGCTTGTATGCCATCGTCTCGATTTGCGTGCCCGTATGCACGCATTTCGAGGCATCTCTTTCATCTTATGGCCACTGTTTTAGGCTTGTTTGAGGCTGCCTAATCTAGTTTAAGTCCATTCCCTCATGTGTTGTAGCATGCTTACTTTGTATGTTTGCTTAGGTTGTGTGCCTAGCATGTTTGTATGCTTGCATGTTCATATTGCATGTTAGATTGCATGCTTAGGTTGCATTTGACGTGCATGCTTTACCTCTTGAATTGAGTATGATAGAGGTTGAGCTCTTTGTTTGTTTATGTGCATTTCATTCCACATTGAAGTTGCACACTTTGGCTTCTTGGGCCATCATGCATTGAAATGCGTGATTGGTGGCCCGGGGGTCGAGGGCCATGCTCCCTTGAGTCCATTGCATGATAGGGAGTGTGTCCGTGCATACATTTGTCCCAAAATTCCATACCATGCTCTGTTGCTGTCTGCTGCTGTCAAAACGTCTCCTGCAGGAATTTAGTGCCGACCGGCACTCTTTAGTGCCGACCGACAATCTTTTTGTGCCGATAACTATCAATTGCAGCCGGTGGTCAACCCCCGCAGTCGGTGGCAAACCCTCCAGCCGGTGGTGATCTTCAGAATATGTGGAAGGCTTCCCAGGACTTTGGCAATTTTTGGAGACAGGGCAGTGCAAAACAGAGGCAACAGTGGCATGGTGCTGGATTCCC
>JAPPVO010007248.1:0-55586 GCA_030407325.1 Camellia japonica
AATTCCCAATCATTGCAAACTTAGAAAAAAAAAAAAAAATAAAAAAAATAAAAATAAAGATAGAGAAGCCTAAACAAATAAGAACCTAAAAATAGGGAGAGAATAGAGACGAACGAGAGTGAATAAGTAGAAAACTAACCTAAGATCGTCATGGAAGTTCTCCAAGAACAAAAGGTAATTTCACAGTAGAGAGAGAGAGAGAGAGAGAGAGAGAGAGAGAGAGAGAAGTTGGGTTTGTCCAGTTTTTTGGGTCTCGTCCAGGCCCAATTATAGGCCCAACTGACCTGGCCTTTAAATAAATAATATGGCTTTTACTCATAACCAATGTGATTATGTTGTTAAAAAAAAAAAATATGTAATTATGTATTTCAAGAAATAAAGTTTTGATTCAATATTCTATTCTAATTATTGTCATGCATTTTAAGATTGTGCTATAAATCATTTTTTTTCTTAATTTATTTTGAATTTAATAAACAATAGAGGGATTTGGTGATAGCCCCCTCACTATCTAATTTGTCTTTCAAAAGGACAAGAATTATATAAATACTTTCAAAACTCCCTAATATTTTAAAACTTGTTTCTTTTACTATATTACCCTCATATCTATCAGCTCTCCTATTAAGCCATCTTCACTGTGTATTTCAGAGTAAAATTTTACTTTGTATAAAAGTAAAAATTTACTCTGAATAAGAGTAAAATGTTACACTCTGAAGCTAAAAGTAAAATTTTACTCTGTATAAAAGTAAAATTTTACTCTGAAAAACGAGTAAAATGTTAGACTCTACACAAAAGTAAAATTTTACTCTGTATAAAAGTAAAATTTTACTCTGAAAAATGAGTAAAATATGAGACTCTGAAGCTAAAAGTAAAATTTTACTCTGTATAAAAGTAAAATTTTACTCTGAAAAACTAGTAAAATGTTAGACTCTACACAAAAGTAAAATTTTACTCTGTCTAAAAGTAAAATTTTACTGTGAAAAATGAGTAAACTGTGAGACTTTGAAGTTAAAATTAAAATGTTACTCTGCACAAAAGTAAAAAAGCGAAGGCAGTGTTTGTGACGGCTGAAGTGTTTGGCAATGACCACCTCTTGATAGTAAAATTTTACTATCATTCTAACACTAGAGTAAAATTTTACTCTAATTCTCTCAAACAAAAAACAGAGCAATAGAACCAGAGTAAAATTTTACTCTCATTATCTGAAACAAAAAACAGAGCAATAAAACCACAGTAAAATTTTACTCTGGTTCTATCAAATGAAATTAGATCAAAAACAACAAAAAAAAAATAAAAAAAAAAAAAAAAAAAAACAAACAAACAAACAAAAACAAAACAAATTAATCAACAAATCAACATATCTAATTGAGAAGAAAAACTTCTAAAACTCGATCAGCAATCACAAATCTCAATGAAAAGAATACATGTGTTCAACAACACTCATACACACAAATATATATATATATATATATATACATATTCAAAACTCAAATCTGTGTTTAAAAAAATATGTATAACCAAACAACTCCACCAGCACTCTTCTCCACGTGGTCATTGCGAACTCGATGGATCTTCAAATTGCAATAGAAGCTTCAAATCAAGTCTAATTTCGCTTCAAGATAGCACACACAAGTCTGATTTCGATTCAATTAGCGAAGTCGATCTGCAAGTCGTTCGAACTTAGAGTTTGCAAGCTTCAAGCCAGATGCAAACTGAAATCGCAATTCCAATTAGAACTTGAAATCCAAAGTTCTCATTGAAGTTGACTCAAAGAACAACGAATCACAAGAGTTCCAAGGTCAGATCACGAAGGACTCCAGTTCGTAATCGCGAGTCCCAGAAGCTTGAATTCGGGTTGATTGTCGAATCGGATCAGTTTTGCGATGAAGTCCTTGGTTTCTTGACAGACGCAAATTAGATTAAAGCTTCAAACTAAGCTTCAATTCAAATGCACAGGTCAGATTGTGATTGCTTGAACCAGGTCAGTGTTCTAGGTCAAAGATTGAATGAATCTTAGGCTTAGATGAACTCGATTTTGGTTGGCCAGAGTCATAGAGACCAAGAAGGTAGAGAGAGAGTGGGTGGAGAAGGTGGGAAGATTTAATTGAGGGTCTAATAGTCTGAAAAAATATTTAAATAATAAATTTTGTCCTTTATGCAAGATTTTATAATTATGAAGGGGTTTAGAAAATATAATTTTTTTCTTAATCCTTTTAACAATGAAAGGAAGGTAAAGGGGGTTTATAGCCAAATTTCTCTAAACAATAATGTTAGGGGTTAGGAATAATTTGTCCAAAGCCTTCATAAATGAGTTAGCAGTGACCAACTCATCTTGGTGGAACTCCCAATATATTATTAAAAAAAGGAAAAGAACAAAAAAAAAAAGGAAATAATAATTTTACCTAGAGAGAGTTTTGTGGTCATATTTCTTCAACAACACGGCAGTTACATTAGCAACAATTGCAATTTCTAAAAAAAAAAAAAAAACTTCTCTTTGTCTCACATTTTCGACGGTTGGCAATTTATATGATGTTGCTTTCACATGTATTCTAAGAAAATTTAAGGTAGCGTTTGGTAAAATTTTCTAAATATGGTTTGAAAATAAAGTTGTATTTTGAATTTGTGCGTTTTGGAATTATGATTTGAGTGTAGAAAACTTGTTTAGTTATGAGTTTTGGAAAGAGTTTTAAATTGAGTTTGAAATGAATAATGTGGCATATGATATTTAATGTGGCATATAACCAAACACACAACCCAAAATCCTATTTAAAGCTCATAAAAATTTTAAAAAAAATTCTGGAAATATTTTTTATTTATAATATAAAAATAACAGGTTAAAAAAAAAAAAAACAAAAACTGTTCCGGTCAATCGGTTGGGGGGACAACTGAGTTAGCCAAATTTTCTCGCCTACAAAGTAGTTTTCAAACATAGGTGTGAAATTAATTTTTGAAAACTGTAACCAAACACCACGTGCAAATCAAGAGGTGAAACTACAATTCCAAAGCTCTTCCAAACAGAGCCTACATTTTTTTTTTATCGCGATTTCTGCCACAAGTTCTTACAAGAACACCATCTCCAATTATAAAGGTATAAAAATATGAGTCTTGTTTGTTTCCTATACTTGATTTTTAACTTATTTGTGTACATTTGGAGTTTTTTTTTATTTATTTATCAAATCCTAGAACTGTGAAAATTTGGGGATTTTGTTATGAATCGATCATGAATTGTTAAGTGTTGGTGTAATTCTCTTTCATTTGTATTTTTTGGGTATTTGTTTGAAGGCTAAGTTAATGAAAGAAAAAAATTGTTGAATTTTTAACTATTTGTTTGAAGGCCAAGTCAATGAATAAAAGTAGTGTTTGTTTGGAGTATAGATGTAGTTCACAATTTCAACAATCACATCCAGGTAAAAAGAAAGGAATGAATACACTTAATATATGTACGAGCACGAAATAATCTTCTCGTATAATCCTGTTTGTTAGGTCCCTTTATTGTCAAATCCGGGTACAAAACTTTGAGTTGTTAAAGTTGTATATTTTCCTGCATTTTTGTCTTTCCCGCTTGAGCGGGGCCTTTGGCGCTCGAGCGGAGTTTGTGGTCTCTCAGTAGTTTGACAGGTCTGTAAAAGAACTGGAGTGTGTGATTTCACACTTGTAGACACCCTATTTTGACCGACCCTAAGACTTGGGCGCTTTCTTTTGATTACCCGATGATGACAATTAGAATGTGTTTCTCACAAAATTCTCAGTAAGAAAGATGGAATTTAAGTTTTAATCCCAACCTTCACCCATTTTTTGGCCAAACTATTTTAGACCTTAAAACCCTCTTTTCAAAATATATTTTTTTAAAATGTTTCTACAATGTCCCGAAGCTCCTATTTCGATTAAAATGTTGCACTTTTCAGTAAACCGAGTAAGGACAAAGTGGAAATAAATGGAAGGGAGGTGAACTTTTTTGAAAAATATTTAAAAACATCTTCTTTATAGGTTTGGAGTTAAAAGAAATAGGAGGGGATGAAAGAAAACTGGTTTAAGAAAAGAATGAGTATCAAATCATTAAGAAGGAAATGAGCAGCCTTCACTAAATTAGGCATTTCTCTTTGTACACTTGGAATTTAAATATGAGGCCACCACCATTGGAAAGTAGACTTCTGGGGCTTCAATTTAGACCCAAGAACCACCTTAGACCAAGTCCAAATAAGGGAGACATGCCTATTTGAAGTTGGGCTTCAAAGCAGATTTTGTTAACCCAGCCCGAGACAGCCTTTACTAAATTAGGTATATCTCTTTGTACACTTGGAATTTAAATGTGAGGCCACCACCATTGGAAAGTAGACTTCTGGTGCTTCAATTTGGACCCAAGAACTGCCTAAAACCAAGTCCATATGGGGGAGATATGCCTATTTGAAGTTGGACTTAAAAGCAGATTTTGTTGACTCGGCCCAAAACAACAATAGCCCATTTTTTCTTGATTTTGGTTCGGTTGGGACAACCCATTTACCTATTTTTTGAGCCATTCAAGTGCATCCACTCATCCTCCATTATACCTACTCATCCCCCATTGTCAAAAAGAGGTTTTGTTTGCATTCATAAAGGAGTATCCCATGCAACCACCTTGAAAATTTGCCCTCCTATCACATTCTTGTCTCCCACCTTATCTCCCACCTTCTTTTTGACCTTTACTCTCCCTCATTGCCTATATAGAATGATCATATTGTAAGAGAGAAGAAGAGACCACGAAATTGAAGAGAAAGGAGTGAGAAAAGAGTGAAAAAAGAGAGAAAAATTGAGTTTTTGAGCAAAAAATATTCCTATCTTCCATATACACCCCATACCTTCCATAACTACTGAAATTCCTCATTTCCATACACCAAAACCACTCCAAAAATTTTGACATAGCCAAAGATCAATTGCCTTGATCATAAGGAAGAATGTTTTGTGATTGAAAGTGAGAAAAAATAGAGAGTTAGCCACTTTCTATATCACAAACTCCATAAACTCTATAATTTCGAATTGAGGATTTGAGAACACACTTCCTACACTTGAGGGTGATCAAGAGAAAGTTTGGAAATCAAAAAGTTCAATCTTTCTTTGGAAGGTGAATTATTAGTCTTTCATTTTCTTATATTTTATATCTTATATTTATTTTCATGCTTCTTATTTCATTGTGTTTTGTTATAATCTAAGTGGTTTGTTTATCTCATATTTATTTTCTTACTTTATATTTCATAGTGTATTGTTATAATCCTAGTGGTTTGTTGAGCTCATAATTATTTATTTATTTATTTATTTTTATTCGCATGCTTTAATTTCATATTAGTTTTGTTGTAAATCTTGCATGTTCTACCTCATATTTTTTTTTTCATGTATTAGTCTCATATTAGTTCTGTTGTAATCTTGCATGTTCTATCTTATATTTGTTTTATTACTTTAGGTTTATGTTGTGAGTTTGCACTTTTTATTTTATTTTATATTTGTTTTCTTGTTTTTTTTTTAATCTAACCGATAGTGGTTAGTTGAGCCACCTACATATTTTTTGTTTGTTCATTTTCTTGGTTTCGCAACAAGACAGGTTTTGCTTGGCCTAGTTGGCCGGCCGGTTAGCTTCTTCCGAACAAGATGGCGTAATCTCCCAATATTGACCAATTTCTGCCGGCGGTTCTAAAGAACATGAAGCTTTTATTTTATTTATTTTTTATTTTGAGTGTATTGTGAGGCTTTTATTTTGTTGTAATATTCTCCTCATCTCTCTCTAATTTGATTTGTAATTATTCTTTAAAATGTTGTAATAATTCCCCGCCTCGCTTCTTTCTATCCTGTTCTTTTACTTGCTTTCTTTATTTGTACATAAACATCATATTTATTTTTCATCATAGTTATGCTTTGCATCCATGTTTCATGCATCTTGATTCAGCTAAGTTTGCAGTTGTGGATTTAATCAATTCCTATGTGATTATGTGCGCTACCGCATGTTCTTGAGATGATTCACATATCATATTTTAGAAGCCGAATATTTAGTTGCATCTCATGAGTGAATTGCATTAGGATTTTGTATATAAGATCATGCATATTTTACTAACTTTGTTTTGTAGCTTGTTCGTGGGACGTCAAACATGTAAGTTTTTATGCTTTAGCATCCCGTTTGTGTGTGTTTTTCTTACTATGTCTAGCATTCTACCATGAGGCTATTTGCTTATGTGATATAACTCTATGAATGCCAGTGGATGGAGGTTGTGTCGCTTAATTTGGAATGATGTTGATTTTTCGTGCTTGTAAACTCAATTTGTTTGGGTTGTACATCGTCAAAACTCTTTCAAAATGCATGATATCAAATTGTTCCAAAATAAATGGCATAGTCTATACTTGTATACTTCATATAGTAAATTTTAGGATTTATTAACTAATCAGAACATGAACATATAAAGAAAATAAAAGTCATATCATGGTTTAGTAGAGGCCGATCTTTTGATCGGGTGAGCGGGGGTGCTCATTATTGACCTTCCCCTCTCATACCTAAGGTTCCGAGCCAAGCATCCTTGGTTACGACGAATAGTGGCCTTGGCACTGAGTCATGGGTTTCCTAATTTTCCAAAATATTAGGTGGCGACTCTGAGATCTGATGACGCAGTCCATTTTTGACAAAATTGCAATAAAATGGATTTTCAATAAAAGTTGCCAAATCTGGACTCTCATCTATGTTTCACATTGCACTCGTGAGGCTAGATCACAGAGATCTCGGGAGTCCGAACTGTTTAACGCGCGCGGGTACCCCCCCGAGCATATTACAACGCTCGAGCGGGATCTCAAGCGCTCAAGCGGACCACTGTGTTGTCGCACGCATTTTTTGTTGAAGCCGCTCGAGCGGGATTGACGCAGCGGACTCGTCCTACATCAGGGATGTTGGGCTCTCGAGCAGAGATCACGGACTCAGATTGCCTATTTATACCTGTTTAGGTTATTTTTAGGATTACTTTTCCTAGATCCTATTCAAGAGTCCTAGGGTTTTGTTTGAAGTTTTCTTCTGAGTTTTTTGTGAGTTTTCCTTGATGTTCTTGAGAGAGTTCTAAACTTATGAATTGAGATTCATACATCAAGGAGTTTGATACTTTATATTCAAGAGAGTTCTCTTCGGTGGCTTCTGAAGATCAAAGACGTAGAGTTTCAAAAGGCGTTTGATTCTATACGTAGTCGTTAATTCGACAAGTGAAGTTGTGGAATCAACTTCAAAATTGATCAGTTCTGTGACGAAGGCGTGGTGAAAGAGTTACAGAAGATTCGAGGACAAATTGACTGGGTTGGGTAATTTGTGTATTATCTTTGTAATCTTTCTTTCTTCAGTAGTGGATTGATTAGTGGCGGTTCGCCCGTGGTTTTTGATTACAATTGAAGGTTCTTCAATTGTGGTTTTTTCCACGTAAAAATCGTTTGTGTCGATTTATCGTTTATTCCTAAAAACAAACAAACTAAAATCACTCTCGTAAGTGCTTGTTGATTTTAGATTGAGTGTTTTGAATAATCGGGATTTGGAATATTTTAATCTTGATCTAATCACGAATCACTTAGGATTTTCAATTGATATCAGAGCAGCTCACTCTTTGTTTTATCAAAACTATAGGAGTGTGATTTTGTGTGACTAGTATTATGGATTCCATTCGTGAAGGTAACTCGACTCATAGACCTCCTTTACTCGATGGTACAAACTATTCTTATTGGAAAGCTCGTATGAGAGCATTTTTAAAATCCATCGATGAGAAAGTTTGGCACTGCGTGGTCTATGGGTGGAGTGAACCTATGGTCACCATTGATGGTGTAGATATTCCTAAACCCCTTGATAAATGGGACACAACTGATTACCAGAACTCGAGTTGGAACAGCAAGGCTCTCAACTCCCTCTTTTGCTCCGTCACACCTGAAGAATTTCATCGAATTTGCACGTGTGAGGTAGCAAAAGAGGCGTGGGATATTCTTGAAACGATTCACGAAGGTACTACCTCTGTCAAAAGGTCAAAACTTCAACGTCTCACCTCCGCCTTTGAAACCCTTTTTATGCGCGACGATGAGACGTTTGATGATTTCTATGCAAAACTCAGTGATATCGTGAATTCCTGTTTCACTCTCGGTGAAAAAATCCCGGAAGCTAAAGTTGTTGGAAAAATTTTGAGGTCCCTTCCCGAGAGGTTCCAATCAAAGGTGATAGCCATTGAGGAGGCTCAGAATGTTGATACCCTCAAGCTCGATCAATTGGTTGGAAATTTGCAGACTTATGAAGCCCACGAAATTTCAAAGAAAAAACAAAAAGAAAGTGTGGCTTTCACGAGTGCTCATGAGACTGCAAAATCTTCGGAGACTGAATTGGATTTAGAGTCTGAGATGACGACTATGCTCACAAAACAGTTTAAAATTTTTTTGAAAAAGAAGCCTAATTTCAGAGACCCTATTTCAAAAGATAAGAGTAATGATAAACCCAAAACGTTTCCACCAAAATTTGCTCAAAAAACTGAAAAGAAGATTGTAAGGGGGCAAGGGGTCAAGTGCTATGAATGTCAAGGGTTTGGCCATATGTCCCTTGAATGCCCTTCAAAAAAGAATCGAAAGAAAGTCTACACTGTGACTTGGGATGATGAAAGCGGGTCGGAGCAAGAACCCGAAGAACCTGAATCCGGTGAAGATGGGGATAGTGCTTTCATGACATTTTGGACTACTTTTTCTCAACCTCTTCCAAAGCCTTCGGAATCAGCTCGAGGTCAGAACTTGCATCATGCTCCCACCTTTGATGGGACTAACTACCTGTATTGGAAAATCAAAATGAGGGCTTTTCTGAGAGCTTTTGAACTAGAAGGTTGGCAAGCCATTGAAGAAGATACAACAAGTGCAGATAATCCAGGCAATCAGAGAGCCCTGATCACTATTCGTGGTGCAATTTCTAATGAAGAACAGAGTCGTTCAAGAAATGGCTAGGGTCATGCTCCTTAGTAAGAAACTTCCTCCTAAGTTTTGGGCTGAAGCCCTAAATACTGCGGTTTATGTTATAAATCGCGTGTATTTAAGGCCCGGCACTTTACAAACTCCATATGAATTGTGGAAGGGATTGAAACCTAACGTAAAATACTTCAAAACTTTTGGGAGTAAATGTTACATCTTCAAAGATAGGGAGCCCTTGGGCAAATTTGACTCCCGAAATGATAAAGGTATTTTTCTAGGGTATTCAGCCAACAGTAGGGCTTTTCGTGTTTATAACCTGCGAACTTTATCTTTAATGGAATCTATCAATGTGGTTATAGATGACACAGGTGCACCTACTCCAGCAACAAATGAGGATGACTATGGCGAGTCTCCAATCTTGGATACTGAACCACAAAATCAAGGAGAAGCTGCGGTCCAATCACAAGAAATTGATACAACACCATCCTCACAGGTAAGTTCAAGTCCAAAGAGTGCTCAAAGGGACATCACTCCTGTTGCTTCTATCACCGCTAGTCCTGAGCTTAAACCATCAGCAAGGGTGAAACTGAATCATCCAGCTCAACAGGTGATTGGAAGTGTTTCGGATCGAATGAAAACCCGAAGACAGATTCGGGATGAGGTATCACATATGTGTTATGTTTCGTTAATTAAACCTAAGAATTTTAAAGAGACCTTGCTAAATGATAGTTGGGTCAATGCTATGCATGAAGAATTAGGTCAATTTGAACGTAACAAAGTTTGGACTCTTGTTCCCAGACCTAGAGACATGAATGTGATAGGTACCAAGTGGATCTTTAAAAATAAATCTAATGAGAATGGTACTGTTGTTAGGAATAAAGCTAGGTTGGTTGCACAAGGCTACACACAAGTAGAGGGTGTTGACTATGATGAGACGTTTGCCCCAGTTGCACGTCTCGAATCTATTCATATTTTGCTTGGTGTTGCTTGTTTTCTTGGCTTTAAATTGTTTCAAATGGATGTGAAAAGTGCCTTTCTAAATGGGTTGTGACAAAAGTGGGCTAGGCTATGGTGCAACAGCTCACAAGGGACAGGCTTCTACCTCATATAACCTGAAGACTCAAGCAAAAGGAAAGCTGAAGATAAACCAGGATGATTCCTCTCTTCATCTACCGAAAGTGGGTAAGATCAACAAAAAGGAGGTAAAACCTGTTTTTATTTGTCATCATTGTGGTAGGTATGGCCACATTCGTCCTTATTGCTATGAACTGTTTGGTAAGGTGTCTCAAAAGGGTAGAAATTCGAATACTTTTTGGGTTAGGAGACAACCTTACATGTCTAGGCAGAATACCAAGATTCATGAGGGTTTTCACAATGCCAAGACATTGACCAAGACCAAAAGGATTTGGGTTAGGAAAGATGATTTGACTTGTTTAGTTGTTCACACTGCCTTAAAAGCACGTGACTCACACATGTGGTATCTTGATAGTGGCTGCTCTCGTCACATGTCCGGTAACAAATCCTACTTCACCTCTCTTGAAAAATATGAAGGAGGAATTGTTACTTTTGGAGATGGCGGCACTTCTAGAGTCATTGGTAAGGGCTCTATAAGTGTTGCTGGTCTTCCCAAACTGGATGCACGCTTTGATGCGTTTGATGGTCGTCTTGGTCAGATGGAGCAGACTCTTACTCAGCTAGCCCATATCATTCAGTCTCAACAGCCCCAGTCTCCTCCTGATGCATGATTTGATTTTGCTTCCCGGACAAAAAAGGGGAGAGTTTTTGGTACATTTTTGGTACATGACTTTGGATATTGGTATAGATCTTGGTGCATCTTTTGTCATTTTGAGTTTGATATTGGTACATTTGTACATGTCTTTGGATATTGGTACATCTTCTGATCATGACAGATATTTTGATTGGCATGATACATTGGTATTTTGGATAACATTGGTATTTTGGATGTTTGATTCCAGTTTGCTTTGCTCTTATTGAGAATATCATTTGTATCTTTTTATCACTTCTGATGGTATTCCACAGTTTTGTTTTGTTTTGGTGTGTTGGTTATTTTTACACAGGTGAATGTTGGATGAAGTGGGATGGGTGGATTGTTCATGTCAAGATTGTTTTGAGTTTAGAGATGTTTTTTTTCCTTTGTTTAATCTTGTCTAGTGCGTGTGTTTTAAGGAAAATTGTTTAGAAAGGTTTTGTCTGGGAATTGACAAAGGGGGAGATTGTTAGGTCCCTTTATTGTCAAATCCGGGTACAAAACTTTGAGTTGTTAAAGTTGTATATTTTCCTGCATTTTTGTCTTTCCTGCTCGAGCGGGGTCTTTGGCGCTCGAGCGGAGTTTGTGGTCTCTCAGTAGTTTGACAGGTCTGTAAAAGAACTGGAGTGTGTGATTTCGCGCTCGAGCGGGATCTCAAGCGCTCGAGCGGACCACTGTGTTGTCGCACACATTTTTTGTTGAAGTCGCTCGAGCAGGATGTTGGGCCCTCGAGCGGAGATCGCGGACTCAGATTGTCTATTTATACCTGTTTAGGTTATTTTTAGGATTACTTTTCCTAGATCCTATTCAAGAGTCCTAGGGTTTTGTTTGAAGTTTTCTTCTGAGTTTTTTGTGAGTTTTCCTTGATGTTCTTGAGAGAGTTCTAAACTTATGAATTGAGATTCATACATCAAGGAGTTTGATACTTTATATTCAAGAGAGTTCTCTTCGGTGGCTTCTGAAGATCAAAGACGTAGAGTTTCAAAAGGCGTTTGATTCTATACGTAGTCGTTAATTCGACAAGTGAAGTTGTGGAATCAACTTCAAAATTGATCAGTTCCGTGACGAAGGCGTGGTGAAAGAGTTACAGAAGATTCGAGGACAAATTGACTGGGTTGGGTAATTTGTGTATTATCTTTGTAATATTTCTTTCTTCAGTAGTGGATTGATTAGTGGCGGTTCGCCCGTGGTTTTTGATTACAATTGAAGGTTCTTCAATTGTGGTTTTTTCCACGTAAAAATCGTTTGTGTCGATTTATCGTTTATTCCTAAAAACAAACAAACTAAAATCACTCTCGTAAGTGCTTGTTGATTTTAGATTGAGTGTTTTGAATAATCGGGATTTGGAATATTTTAATCTTGATCTAATCATGAATCACTTAGGATTTTCACTGTTGATCAAGTTTGCACTTTTCCAAACTTCGTCGCTTTACTACCTGAAAACACAAACGTGAGCTAGCCGGCGGGTGTGTGCCGGAAACCTCTCCGATGCTTAAGTCAGCAAATAGACACAAAAGCTTTGTGTATTTGAGAGTAAAAATTGGGATACCTGTACATAGGTCCTATTATGAACTTTTATAGACTTTGCCTGGCACAATCCTAGTAGGATTCCAACTCTCCTTATAAGAGTCCTCTTAGGAATCACACACCCTACTCGCTACCAACCAAGTGAGATGGTTTTGCACAATCCTAGTAGGACTCTACTCTCCTTAGCAGAGTCCTCCTAGGAGTCACACTCCTACTCACTACCAACCAAGTGAGATGGTTTGCACAATCCTAGTAGGACTCTACTCTCCTTAGCAGAGTCCTCCTAGGAATTACATTTCCAAGAATAATGCATATTCTGATAACTCCTTACTCACTGCTTGTCTAAGTGAGATAGTTGCAACTCTTACTCTGGCTAGCACAAGACATAACTGTGCTTACACAGCTCGGTGCTAATTAAGTCAATTTAGTCAACCTAGTCTTTGGAATGACCTCTTGCCGAGCTATCTTTTAGCTCGGTCCGATTCCCACAGATACCTCAGTCTACGACCGCTAGACCAGGCCACTGATAGCCCACCTTTAACCGAACCAATGCGACCAAGGACCAAGGCTACCGAGATAATTACCTCGGTCCGTGGCTCGGCCCAAGACTACATCTATCTCAGTCCATTCCAACGGACTTACTTAGCTCGGTCCAATTTATGCATAAATTACCCTCTCAATTGCCCCTTAATTCCATCTACGTAGCATAATTGGGATTATTTTTCTCTAACAGAGCTAAAAATGCTCAACTCTGCCAAACTAGAGAAGTTGTTTGGTCTCACAACTCGTTCAGTCCCAACAAGTCTTGTCAGTTGATTAGCACGTCATTCCATTAATCTGGCATGTCTGATACGACGTTACCCCAAGGACAGGTGGCGTGCCCCCATTAGCCCCGTTCTCCTGTTACAGTCGTCATGCCAAAAATTTGAATAGCCCTGCTTTTTTGCCTTCAACGTATATATCCTTCAAGTTTGCAATCGTACGGCGAATCGTTCTTTCTGTGTCTCGCCGAGTAGACTAACTCGGTTTACACTAACCCTGCCAACTTGCTTTGGTCGAGATAACCATCTCGGTCCAAGAATTCAAAACTTTGTTGGTCAAACCTGCCAACCTGCTTTGGCCGAGGTAACTATTATCCCGGCCAAAGAGTTCAAAATTTTGTTGGTCAAACCTGCCAACCTTCTGAAGCTTAGATCCTTATCTCGGCCGAAGAATGAAAAGTGCTGGTCAAACCTGCTAACCTTCTTCAGCCTTGATCCTTATCTCCGCTGATGGACTAGATGTTGGTCAAACCTGCTAACTTTCTTCAACCTTGATCCTTATCTCGGCTGAAGAACAGGATATGTTTGGCCCAACCTGCCAAACTTCTATCAGCTTAGATCCTTATCTCAGCTGATGGACTAGATGTTGGTCAAACCTGCTAACTTTCTTCAATCTTGATCCTTATCTTGGCTGAAGAACAGGATATGTTTGGCCAAACTTGCCAAACTTCCGTTAGCCTAGATCCTTATCTTGGCTGATGGACTAGATATTGGTCAAACCTGCCAACCTTCTGAAGCCTAGATCCTTATCTTGGCAAAAGAATGAAAAAGGTGTTGGTCAAACCTGCCAACCTTTTTTATTGCCCCCCAGTCAGGCAAATACTTGTTAGAAAGAGTTAGTCAAACCTGCCAACCCACTTTGCCTCCAGTTTGGCAAAGATTTTTTAGAAAGAGTTGGTCAAACCTGCCAACCCACTTTGCCCCCAGTTGGGCAAAGATTTTTTACTTAGTTGGTTCTTCTTGTCGACCGTGCTAACTTTTGTCAAAGGTGTTATGTCCGACATCGCTGTTTGTATTGGACTTTTCCTGGGTGCGCATCCCATCTTCCTCTACCAAGATGTGTCGGTGCAATCTCTCCATCAGGGCTTCCATAGTAAAAGGCGACGTCATTGTCATTGAATCCCTCAATTTATTATCAGCCGACAAACCTCGTTTGTACTGTGCAATAGCTAGGTTTGTAGGTCAATCTTCAATTTGATTAAAAGTCTCCCAATACCGGTTATTGTAAGACCTCAATGTTTCTTTCTCGCCCATGTCCATGGAGAGAAGCTGGTCAATCTCCACTGGCGTCTTGGTGTTCGTTCTGAATCTGGTCACAAATGCCTCTGCTAGTTGCGCCCATGAAGCTATGTTACCTTCTGGCAACCTTTCAAACCATGTTAGACTCAGGTCACCAAGGCTGGAAGGAAACAAGATGCACATTAGAGCCTCGTTTTGCCGATACACTACCATAACCTGGCGAAAGTGGCTCAAATGCATGTAGGGATCCGACTTTCCCTCATAAATAGTGAATTTGGGCTGGTGGAAGCCTAAGGGTAATGGTGCGTTCTTAATTGCCGGAACGAACGGCGAGCTCTGTAGCCTTGCTAACACTTTGTCTGCTGGCTCGTAAGCAAGACGCGGCATTGGCATTCCTACCTCGACACTCCCATGTGTCCTAGGGGCCAATCGCCGTAGGGCAGAAACCCTACGAGGGTCATGAGCCCTAGAGTCCTCTTTCCATCGGGCCTTCTCCTCTAGTACTGTTCGTAGGTCCGCTGACCTAGGCAACTCCGAGTGCCTTGATGTTGTCTGATGGGTATGCGAGGGCTGATAAGTGCTTCTCGATGTATACGATCTCTCAGTCCTTGTTCTTTCAGACCTGGAGCAACGAGTCCTGGAAGTCCTCGATTGCGTATCGTCTGACTTGAGGCTTCTACTTTTAGCTTGTGATGGTATGACTTGCCTGTCACGATCTTCTGAGTGGCCAGAGTGCGTGTTGCCTTTGCACCTATCTTCTTCTGCCACCCCTTTGCCTTTTATCTGTCGCTTCATCATCTCCATGTCTGCTGCTATTCTTCTTATCAATTCGTCTTGCTCCCTTACGCGATCCTCTAGAACTTGAGGATCCATCATTCGCCTCTGTCTGTCAGGGCTCTGAGAGCGACGAGGACTTGAGCCCCGTCTTTCTCGTGCGTCTCTCCACGGGTTCCATCACTGGGGGTCTAATTCTGCCATAGGTGGGAAAAAAGGTAATCCTTCGCACCTCCCACCTCCCTCCAGGGTCTGCCCATCAATGGCAGAATGTGGTAAGTCTTCGTTGTGCGCCATTGATCTCAATTAAAGAGGAAGCTTTGATCAAAAGGTTTTGTTCTTTGTGTGTTTTTCCATAGACGGCGCCAATTGTACGAGCACAAAATAATCTTCTCGTATAATCCTGTTGATCAAGTTTGCACTCTTCTAAACTTCGTCGCTTTACTACCTGAAAACACAAACGTGAGCTAGCCGGTGGGTGTGTGCCGGAAACCTCTCCGTTGCCTAAGTCAGCAAATAGACACAAAAACTCTGTGTATTTGAGAGTAAAAATTGGGATACCTGTATATAGGTCCTGCTATGAGCTTTTTGTAGACTCTGTCTGGCACAATCCTAGTAAGATTCCAACTCTCCTTATAAGAGTCCTCCTAGGAATCACACGCCTTACTCACTACCAACCAAGTGAGATGGTTTTGCACAATCTTAGTAGGACTCTACTCTCTTTAGCAGAGTCCTCCTAGGAGTCACACTCCTACTCACTACCAACCAAGTGAGATGGTTTGCACAATCCTAGTAGGACTCTACTCTCCTTAGCAGAGTCCTCCTAGGAATTACATTCCCAAGAATAATGCATATTCTAATAACTCCTTACTCACTGCTTGTCTAAGTGAGATAGTTGCAACTCTTACTCTGGCTAGCACAAGACATAACCGTGCTTACACAGCTCGGTGCTAATTAAGTCAATTTAGTCAACCTAGTCTTTGGAATGACCTCTTGCCGAGCTATCTTTTAGCTCGGTCCGATTCCCACAGATACTTCGGTCTACGACCGCTAGACCAAGCCACTGATAGCCCACCTTTGACCGAACCAATGCGACCAAGGACCAAGGCTACCGAGATAATTACCTCGGTCCGTGGCTCGACCCAAGACTATATCTATCTCAGTCCATTCCAACGAACTTACTTAGCTCGGTCCAATTTATGCATAAATTACCCTATCAATATAGATAATGTAATTATGTTGTAAATTTGAATTATGGGAGACCAAAAATTTAATAATATATCCATGTCATTGATAACATCTCTGCTTTAAATGTTTAGAAACGATTGTATGACAATTTTTTTAATTATTTTTTTCCTTCTTATTTTTCTGTGCATTTTGCCCTTTTGTTTCTAAAGATTTGAGGCACTTCTGTGTTTTGAATTGGCATTATTTTTTACATCAGTTTTTATAATTTACACTTGAAAAGAGATCCCAATTTTGCATTATTGTCATGCATTGACTTTTATTTTTATTTTTAATTTGTGCTATTCAATGAAATGGGGTTGTTTGTTTCAGCTACAAGTTTTTCATTTCAAGAATCATATGTTGTTTGATAAAATTTGTCAATTTGATTCACATGCACGTCATGAAGGCCAACACCAAAAACAATGCACATCGTGAGAAAAGCCAACACCAAAAACAAAAAAGTGATGAAATTTAGTCCAGTATTTATTTGAATTTATAAAAGTTATGAATTCACGGTGTGCAAAATTGTTATGAGGTATCACTAGTTGAATTTGTTGCTAAAATTTCTTCTTGAATTTTTTATTGCTGAATTTTCTACTTGAATTTTTACAAATTTTCAGCAGAAAGTTAACAAAATAATTTAATTTTCTACTTAATTAGGGTTTTTGTGGCCTTTGTTATGAATAAAATTTTTCTAATTTGTTATTTACA
Organism: Camellia japonica; assembly: GCA_030407325.1. Classification (NCBI taxonomy): domain Eukaryota; kingdom Viridiplantae; phylum Streptophyta; class Magnoliopsida; order Ericales; family Theaceae; genus Camellia; species Camellia japonica. The sequence continues at coordinate 16,987 of JAPPVO010007248.1, forward strand.
TTGTAGAGGTATGGATAAAGAAATATCGAGTGAATCAAATGAGGACTGTGATGAAATTGATATTGAGACTGAAATAGAAGACACCAAAAATGTAGAAGTTAAAATTGAGGGGGTTTGAGGATACTGTTTATGCGTCTAAAACAACATCGTTTTAACGCGCCAGCCCAATTTGAAAAAGTATCCTCCCATCCGTAAATTTTGAACTAGAGACCTCATGAAACAACATTGTTTAAGCCAGCCCAATTTGAAAAATTATCCTCCCATCCATAAATTTTGAACTAGAGACCTCATGAAGAGGACTACATTTACAAACCACACTACCACCATCATCCCTTGTTAGTATTATGTAAATAATATTATTTATTACCTTATAATGTTTATACGTAATGCAACATAGCATTAGAGAGCCTATTTTGTTTTGGAATTTTTTTTTTTTTTAAATCCTAAAAATAAAACTATACCTTTGAAAATCTTATCAGTTATTTTACTCTAATTCCTTTTATGACCTCAAACAAACTCTCAACCATCAGTGTCTCAAAAATCTTAAAAAAGTTTGTTCCCTTCGGCTAACCATCCATCTACCTTCGCCGGAGACTTTTCATTACCTTCGTCGGAGACTCTCCATCGCTTGCAGCATACTATCCAAGTTTGTACGAATACAACATATTTTCTCTTGAATGTTGGTAGGCCTCAAGAAAAAATATATAATTTTCTTCACTTTTGTGATTGTAGTTAGTTGATTTTTTCCCCCTGCAAAATGTTAAGAGTTAGTATTTTGTTTTTTGTCCTTAGAACTGTTGCTTTGATTATTAAGATTGTATTTTAGATGTTAGATGTGTCTAGCTTTTATTATTACCCTTTTGTGCCTTGTTTTGTTGAGTTTCTGCAATTTATTTATTTATTTATTTTGACATCAACAAAGTGAACAATAAAATATATGAATAAATTAATGTAAAATATTCTAAAATTAATGAATGACTAGATTTAAGATTTTTTATTGTTTATCTATTACTTACTTTATATTTTTAGAAATAAGAACAATAATGTTACATTTATCATATTATTATTCTACTTCAAAATCAGAGAAGATAATTCTAAAAATTTTAATAGTAAAACTTTAACATCTTATTAGATAAGTAGAATAAAAAATAATAAAAATTATAAAGTAAGACAAACATGAACTCCCAAATCTATTTTGTTATTTTTTTACAGTGGCATCTATAAAAATTTTATTGTTTGTTCTTGAAATAGTCACTTTTTTGTTATTTTACTTCTTGTTTGGATGAATAGGTGGAAAAAAAAAAAGAAAAAAAAATTTAAATCGAATAGAGTGGCATCGTCAGTTAATAAAACAAAATTAAGTAGACATTATTTCTTCTCTCATTATGAAATTAAGAGCTACATAGTAAGTGAGATGATGACATCCACCTAATTAGATTTATATACATATAGTTTTTTGGTTGATGACACCACTTAGGTACATATTCATGCATATTGATTGTTTGAATAAGGTAATAAATAATATATATGTACATAATATTAGCAAGGGATGATGGTGGCAATGTGATCTGTGAATGTAACCCTCTTCATGAGGCATCTGATTCAAAACTCATGGATGGGAGAACAATGTTTCGAATTGGCATTTAAGTCAAGTGATAAAATTTATGAATATTATTCAAGATATGGGAAAAGAAATGGTTTTGCGGTGTCTAAGAAATATTGTAAAATGGGAGATGACAGGGAGAAAAAATATGTAACTATTGCTTGTACTAATATTTAACTATTGCTTGTACTCGTGCTGGAAAGGCTATCGTTAAACTACGCCCAAAAACTAAAATGGGATGCAAAGTTGGACTTAATGCAAATTTACAAGGCGATGGAATGTGGCTACTGTGATCCTTAAGACTTAAGCATAACCATTAAATAAGTCCAAGCAAATCTCGTTTTTTTCAAGCAAAATAGGATTCTTGAACCACATGTGAAAATGAGACTTGAATTAAATGATAATGCAGGGGTTAGGATGAACAAATTTTTTACTTCACTTGTGCTTGAAGCTGGAGGGCATGAGAAGTGGTCATATTTAGAGAAAGATTGTAGGGATCGTATGGACAAAGTTTGTCATTTGAAACTTGAGAAAGGAGATGCCACTGTAAGTTATAATTATTTTGTGAAAATGCAAGCTGATAATTCAAAATTTTTTTATGTCCTAGATTTGGATGAAGAGGGCAGATTACTAAATGTATTTTGGGCTGATACAAGGAGTAGGGCTGCATTTAAAGAGTTTGGTGATATGGTCACATTTGACACGACATGCTTGGTAAATAAGTATGATATGCCCTATTTACTGGACTCATTTTCACGTGAAAACACAGAAACATTTACATAGTTATTTAAGTCTTGGCTTGCATGCATGTCTGGATGTCCTCCAAGTGCTATTATTACAGATAAAGACAAAGCCATGAAAAATGTTATACAAACTGTTTTCCCTAATGTGCATCACTGATGGTGTTTGTGGCATATCTTGAAAAAAATACTTGAAAAATTGAGAGGATACAAAGAATATGAGGAAGTAAAATTTGGTATACAAAATGTAGTTTATGATTCCTTAACAAAAAAAGGAGTTTGAAGAAAATTGGAACAAATTCATAGAGAACTATCAACTTGAAAGCAATGAATGGTTATTTGGATTGTTTGAGGATAGGCATCAATGGGTACCTACATTTGTCAAAGATATTTTTTGGGCGGGAATGTCAACCACATAGCAAAGTGAAAGCATGCACACATTCTTTGATGGGTACATCAACTCGAAAACCACTTTGTAACAATTTGTGGAGCAATATGAGAATGCTTTGGCAAAGAAGGTGGGAAATGAAGATGGTGAAGAATTTAATTCTCTCAACTTATACATCCCATGCATAACTCAATATCCATTTGAGAAGCAATTTCAAAATGCTTACACTATTGCAAAATTTAAAGAGTTCCAACAGGAGGTTGTAGGACAGCTTCATTGCAATTTATCTTTGTATACACAGGCAAGTACATTTTAAGAAGGTGGAACAAAAATGTGAAAAGGTGCCATAGTAAAGTGATTATTAATTATAACAACTCTTCAATGTTGCCTAAAACACGTCGGTATAATAAAATGTTCAACGTCTTCAATGATGTGACTAATTTGGCAACTGATTGTGAAAATATGTGTGATATGGTGGTCGAATAGTTACTTGAACTAAAAGGGAAATACAAAGAAGAAGTTGAAATTGATTGTGGAAATAATAAGTCTAGTTTTGTGAGTGATTATAATTCAACCACTTATGGAGATGGTGTTTTGAAGTCAAAGGAGAGTAGAACCATACCTGATCCATATATCAAAAGGGGAGAACACCATGTAAAAGGAAACAGTCTATGGTTGAAAAAGTTGTTAAGAAGAAGAAAGGAGCAAAGACCAAGACAAAGACCATCAAAATCCAAGGAAGTATTGAGGTGTGAAAATTATTTGAATAAGTTAATTTACTATTAAAAAAAAGCTATTATTTTTGTTAGGTCCCTTTATTGTCAAATCCGCGTACAAACTTTGTTTTGATAAAGTTGTAATTTTTCCTAGTTTTTTGTCTTTCCCGCTCGAACGTAACCATTGGCGCTCGAGCGTAATATGGGATGTCTCAGTAGTTTGTCAGGTTTGTAAAAATACTGGGATGTGTGATTTCGCGCTCGAGCGGTGTAGACACCCCATTTTGACCAGCCCTAAGACTTGGGCGCTTTCTGTTGATTACCCGATGATGATAATTAGAATGTGTTTCTCACAGAATCCTCAATAAGAAAAATGGAATTTGAGCTTTAATCCCAACCTTTACACATTTTTTTGGCCAAACTATTTTAGACCTTAAAACCCTCTTTTCAAAATATGTTTTTTTTTAAAATGTTTCTACAATGTCTCGAGGCTCCCATTTCGATTAAAATATTGCACCGAGTAAGGACAAAGTGGAAATAAATGGAAGGGAGGTGAAACTTTTTGAAAAATATTTAAAAAACATCTTCTTATAGGTTTGGAGTTGAAGGAAATAGGAGGGGATGAAAGAAATCTGGTTTAGGAAAAGGATGAGTATCAAATCATTAAGAAGGAAATGAGCAGCCTTTACTAAATTAGGCATTTTTCTTTGTACACTTGGAATTTAAATGTGAGGCCACCACCATTGGAAAGTAGACTTCTGGGGCTTCAATTTAGACCCAAGAACCACCTCAGACCAAGTCCAAATAAGGGAGATATGCCCATTTGAAGTTGGGCTTAAGAGCAGATTTTGTTGACCCAGCCCGAGACAGCCTTTACTAAATTAGGCATATCTCTTTGTACACTTTGAATTTAAATGTGAGGCCACCACCATTGGAAAGTAGACTTCTGGGGCTTCAATTTGGACCCAAGAACTGCCTAAGACCAAGTCCATATGGGGGAGATATGCCCATTTGAAGTTGGACTTAAAAGCAGATTTTGTTGACTCGGCCCAAAACAACAATAGCCCATTTTTTCTTGGTTTTGGTTCGGTTGGGACAACCCATTTACCTATTTTCTAAGCCATTCAAGTGCATCCACTCATCCTCCATTATACCTAATCATCCCCCATTGTCAAAAAGAGGTTTTGTTTGCATTCATAAAGGAGTATCCCATGCAACCACCTTGAAAATTTGCCCTCCTATCACATTCTTGTCTCCCACCTTGTCTCCCACCTTCTTTTTGACCTTTACTCTCCCTCATTGCCTATATAGAATGATCATATTGTAAGAGAGAAAGAGACCACGAAATTGAAGAAAAAGGGGTGAGAAAAGAGTGAAAAAAAGAGAGAAAAATTGAGTTTTTGAGCCAAAAATATTCATATCTTCCATATACATCCCATACCTTCCATAGCTACTGAAATTCCTCATTTCCATACACCAAAACCACTTCAAAAATTCTGATATAGCCAAAGATCAATTGCCTTGATCATAAGGAAGAGTGTTTAGTGATTGAAAGTGTGAAAAACTAGAGAGTTAGCCACTTTCCACACCATAAACTCCATAAACTCCATAATTTCGAATTAAGGATTTGAGAACACACTTCCTACACTTGAGGGTGATCAAGAGGGAGTTTGGGAATCAAGAAGTTCAATCTTTCTTTGGAAGGTGAATTTTTAGTCTTTCATTTTCTCATATTTTATATCTCATATTTATTTTCTTACTTCTTATTTCATAGTGTGTTGTTACAATCCTAGTGGTTTGTTTAGCCCATAATTATTTATTATTTATTTATTTATTTTTATTCGCATGTTTTAATTTCATATTAGTTTTATTGTAATCTTGCATGTTCTACCTTATAATTATTTTTTCTTGTATTTGTCTCAAATTAGTTTTGTTGTAATCTTGCATGTTCTACATCATATTTATTTATTTTTTTTCTTGTATTAGTCTCATATTAGTTTTGTTGTAATCTTGCATGTTCTATCTTATATTTGTTTTATTGTTTTAGGTTTATGTTGTAAGTTTGTACTTTTTATTTTATTTTATATTTGTTTTCGTGTTTTTAATTTAACCGGTAGTGGTTAGTTGAGCCACCTACATATTTTTTGTTTGTCCATTTTCTTGGTTTCGCAACAAGACAGGTTTTGCTTGGCCTAGTTGGCCAGCCGGCCTATTTGGCCGGTCGGTTAGCTTCTTCCAAACAAGATGGCGTAATCTCCCAATGTTGACCAATTTCTAGTGGTGGTTCCAAAGAACATGAAGTTTTTATTTTATTTATTTTTTTAATTTTGAGTGTATTATGAGGTTTTTATTTTGTTGTAATATTCTCCTTATCCCTCTCTAACTTGGTTTGTAATTATTCTTTAAAATGTTGTAATAATTCCTCGCCCCGCTTCTTTCTATCCCGTTCTTTTACTTGCTTTCTTTATTTGTACATAAACATCATATTTATTTTTCATCATATTCATGCTTTGCATCTATGTTTCATGCATCTTGATTCGGCTAAGTTTGCATTTGTGGATTTAATCAATTCTTATGTGATTATGTGCGCTGCCTCATGTTCTTGAGATGATTCACATGTCATATCTTAGAAGCCGAATTTTTAGTTGCATCTCATGAGTGAATTGCATTAGGACATTGTATATAGAATCATGCATATTTTCTAACCTTGTTTTGTAGCTGTTCGAGGGACGTCGATATCTCTGTGAGTTTTTTATGCTTTAGCATCTCATTTATGTGTGATTTTCTTATTATGTTTAGCATCCTACCATGTGGCTATTTGCTTAAGTGATAAACTGTATGAATGCCTGTGGATGAAGGCTTGTTGTTTGAATTGGAATAATTCAATAAATGTACGTTTTAAGCCCACTTTGTAGTGACAAATTCACAAACTTTAAGCCCACTTTGTCAAGTGGCAAATTCAAACTCTTTTCGAAAAACAAACATGAAATTGAATTGTTCCAATTTGAGCAAACTAGTCTATACTTGTATGCTTCACATAGTAAATTTTAGGATTTATTCAATAATCAGAACATGAACATATAAAGAAAATAAAAAGTCATATCATGGTTTAGTAGAGGCCGATCTTTTGATCGGGTGAGCGGGGGTGCTCATTATTGACCTTCCCCTCTCATACCTAAGGTTCTGAGCCAAGCATCCTTGGTTACGACGAACAGTGGCCTTGGCACGAGTCATGGGTTTCCTAATTTTCCAAAATATTAGGTGGCGACTCTGAAATCTAATGACGCAGTCCATTTTTGACAAAATTGCAATAAAATGGATTTTCAATAAAAGTTACCAAATCTGGACTCTCATCTATATTTCACATTGCACTCGTGAAACTTGAGATCAAAGAGATCTCGGGAGTCCGAACTGTTTAACGCGCGCGGGTACCCCGCGGGCATGTTACAAGCGGGTGCTCCAGTGCTCGAGCGAAACTCTGTTTTGTCACACGCATGTTTTGCTGAAGCCGCTCGAGCGGGTTGTCCTGCGCTCGAGCGGAGATCGCAGACTTTGTTCTCCTATATATATCTGTTTAGACTGATGTTAGGGTTCACTTTTTCTAGATCTTATTCAAGAGTCCTAGGGTTTTGTTTGAGGTTTTCACAAGAGGTTTTTGTGAGTTTTCCTTGATAAAAGTGAATGAGTATTCAACTCATGAATTGAGAAGCACATATCAAGGAGATTGTTCGTATACATACAAGAGAGTTCTCTTCGGTGGATTCCGAAGATTCAAACGTGGAGTTTCAAAGGAGTTTGATTCTGTACGTAGTCGTTTATTCGATAAACGAAGTTGTGGATTCAATTTCAAATCAATCAGTTCCGAGACGAAGGCGTGGTGAAAGAGTTATAGAAGGTATGAAGACAAATTGACTGAGTTGGGTAATTTGTGAATTATCTTTGTAATCTTTCTTTCTTCAGTAGTGGATTGATTAGTGGTGTTTCGCCGTGGTTTTTTATTACAATTGAAGGTTCTTTAATTGTGATTTTTCTACGTAAAAATCGTTTGTGTCGATTTATTGTTTATTTATAAAACAACAATCTAAATCACTTTTGTAAGTGCTTGTTGATTTAGATTGAGTGTTTTAAATATTTGGGAATTGGAATATTTTAAATCCTGATCTAATCACGAATCACTTAGGATTTTCAATTGGTATCAGAGCAGGTCACTCTTTGTTTATCAAAACTATAAGAGTGTGATTTTGTGTGACTAGTGTTATGGATTCTATTCGTGAAAGTCACTCGACTCATAGACCTCCTTTACTCGACGGTACAAACTATTCTTATTGGAAAGCTCGTATGAGAGCGTTTTTAAAATCCATCGATGAGAAAGTTTGGCACTGTGTGATCTATGGGTGGAGTGAACCTATTGTCACCATTGATGGTGTTGATATTCCTAAACCCCTTGATAAATGGGACACAACTGATTACCAAAACTCGAGTTGGAACAGTAAGGCTCTCAATTCCCTGTTTTGCTCCGTCACACCTAAAGAATTTCGTCGTATCTGCATGTGTGAGGTAGCAAAAGAGGCTTGGGACATTCTTGAAACGATTCACGAAGGTACTGCTTCTGTCAAAAGATCAAAACTTCAACGTCTCACTTCCGCCTTTGAAACCCTTTTTATGCGCGATGATGAGACGTTTAATGATTTCTATGCAAAACTTAGTGATATCGTGAATTCCTGTTTCACACTCGGGGAAAAAATCCCGGAAGCTAAAGTTGTTGGAAAAATTTTGAGGTCTTTACCCGAGAGGTTCCAATCAAAAGTGACAACCATTGAGGAGGCTCAGAATGTTGATACCCTCAAACTTGATCAATTCGTTCGAAACTTGCAGACTTATGAAGCCCACCAGATTTCAAAGAAAAAACAAAAAGATAGTGTGGCTTTCACTAGTGCTCATGAGACTGCAAAAACTCCGGAGACTGAATTTGATTTAGAGTCTGAGATGACGGCTATGCTTACTAAACAGTTTAAAAAAATTTTGAAGAAAAAGAAGCCTAATCTCAGAGACCCTAGTTCAAAAGACAAAAGTAATGAAAAACCCAAAACTTTTCCACCAAAATTTGCTCTAAAAACTAAAAAGAAGATTGTAAAGGGGCAAGGGGTCAAGTGCTATGAATGTCAAGGGTTTGGTCATATTGCCCTTGAATGCCCTTTGAAAAAGAACCGAAAGAAAGTCTACATTGTGACTTGGGATGATGAAAGCGGGTCGGAGCAAGAACCCGAAAAACCTGAATCCAGTGAAGATAGGGATAGTGCTTTCATGGAATTTTGGTCCTCTTTCGCTCAACCTCTTCCAAAGCCATCGGAATTAGCTCGTGGCCAGAACCTGCATAATGCTCCCACCTTTGATAGGAGTAACTACCTGTATTGGAAGATCAGAATGAGAGCTTTTCTGAGAGCTTTTGACCCAGAAGGTTGGCAAGCCATTGAAGAAGATACAGAAAGTGCAGACAATCCGAGCAATCAAAGAGCCCTGATTACTATTCGTGGAGCAATTTCTGATGAAGAACAGCAATGAGTTGTTCACTGCACAAAGGCTAAAGATACATGGGAAATTCTGAGCCAATTCCATGAAAGAGGAGATTCACCTTCCCCACTGTAGACACCCCATTTTGACCGGCCCTAAGACTTGGGCATTTTATTTTGACCATCCTCACCCATTTTGGCCATCACTAATATTTTGGTGATTTGTAGTGTTTTGTAATTTTATATGTGTGTATTAAATTAGGTGTATGCATATCTTTTAAGTGTGTTTTATGATTGATAAATTTTATAAACAAAAAGAAAATAAAAAAAAATAAAAAAAGCAAAACAAAAAAATATATATATATAAAATAAAAAAAATGAATGAAATGGGGGCGGTGGTGGGTTTTGTTTTTTTTTTTGTTGAGTGGAATTTTATTTTTAACATGCCCGGGAGGGTACCCGCGCGCGTTAAACAGTTCGGACTCCCGAGATCTCTTTGATCTCAATGTCTCACGAGTGCAATGTGAAACATAGATGAAAGTCCAGATTTGGCAACTTTTATTGAAAATCCATTTTATTGCAATTTTGTCAAAAATGGACTACGTCATCAGATCTCAGAGTCGCCACCTAATATTTTTGGGAAATTAGGAAACCCATGACTCGGTGCCAAGGCCACTGTTCGTCGTAACCAAGGATGCTTGGCTCGGAACCTTAGGTATGAGAGGGGAAGGTCAATAATGAGCACCCCCGCTCACCCGATCAAAAGATCGGCCTCTACTAAACCATGATATGACTTTTATTTTCTTTATATGTTCATATTCTGATTATTTAATAAATCCTAAAATTTACTATGTGAAGCATACAAGTATAGACTAGTTTGCCCAAATTGGAACAATTCAACTTCATGTTTGTTTTTCGAAAAGGGTTTGAATTTGCCACTTGACAAAGTGGGCTTAAGACGTACATTTATTGAATCATTCCAATTTAAGCAACAAGCCTTCATCCACAGGCATTCAAACAGTTTATCACTTAAACAGATAGCCACATGGTAGGATGCTAAACATAATAAGAAAATCACACACAAATGGGATGCTAAAGCATAAAAACTCACAGATTGACCGACGTCCCTCGAACAGCTACAAAACAAAGTTAATAAAATATGCATGATCTTATATACAGAATCCTAATGCATTTCACTCATGAGATGCACTAAAGATTTGGCTTCTAGAATATGGCATGTGAATCATCTCAAAATATCTGATAGCACACACAATCATGGGATAATCAATTGAAGCATAAAGATGCAAATTTAGCCAAATCTTATGCATGGATCATGGATCTAAAGCAGGGATATGCATGGCATGTCAGATATATACATACACACAGTTAGGGAAAGCGATAAAGAACGGGATAGAAAGAAGCGGGGTGGGGGAATTATTACAACACTTTAAATATTACAAATCCGACTGATGTACGTTTTAAGCCCACTTTGTAGTGGCAAATTTACAAACTTTAAGCCCACTTGATGGTGGCAAAATCAAACCCTTTTCAAAAAACGAACATGAAGTTGAATTGTTCCAATTTGAGCAAACTAGTCTATACTTGTATGCTTCACATAGTAAATTTTAGGATTTACTAAAATAATCAGAACATGAACATATAAAGAAAATAAAAGTCATATCATGGTTTAGTAGAGGCCGATCTTTCGATCGGGTGAGCGGGGGTGCTCATTATTGACCTTCCCCTCTCATACCTAAGGTTCCGAGCCAAGCATCCTTGGTTACGACGAACAGTGGCCTTTGGCACCGAGTCATGGGTTTCCTAATTTCCTAAAATATTAGATGGCGACTCTGAGTTCTGATGACGCAGTCCATTTTTGACAAAATAAATGCAAACTTCGCCGAATCAAGATGCATGAAACATGGATGCAAAGCATGAATATGATGAAAAATAAATATGATGTTTATGTACAAAGAAGGAAAGCAAGTAAAAGAATGGGATAGAAAGAAGTGGGGCGGGGAATTATTACAACGCTTTGAATAAATTATTACAAACCAGATAAGAGAGAGAGAAGGGAATATTACAACAAAATAAAAACCTCACAATACACTCAAAATTAGAATGCAAGTGACATACACAAAATGTAGTTTGAAAGTTGGACTTACACGCTTCGCGAAGCCGGTTTGCTTGAAAATTCATGATTATGCAAGAGAGGAAAGACCTCAACCAAGAGAAATCGACATCCTAACGCGTCTCACGCGAGAGGAGAATGGGTGGTGTAAACAGACAGGCGCACCTGCTGTTTTTAACAGAGTGAATCAACATCCTAACGCGTCTCACGCGAGAGGAGAAGGGGTGGTGTAAACAGACAGGCGCACCTGCTGTTTTTAACCAATTTGGGTGGCTACGGATGCCGCTTTTCTGATCATTTTTACAACTTTCCCTATTCTCCAACGGGGTGACAGACTAGGTTGGTTCAGTTTCCAGAGTTGAGGCACATACAAGCTACCTCAACCTATGGGGCTGTCATACAGATTTCAAGCCGAGAATGCACCCCTGGATGCACCTCTGGGTATTTAAACCAGACTTTAGTCTCGGAAATCCTGAACCTTTTGCGTTCTAGGTCTCGGCCATTCGAACTCTAGTTTCCACCGTCGCAGTTGGTCTCCTAGGAACTCATTGCAATCACAGGCAGGTGACTATACCAGACCACCCAAAGTCGTTCGGGCACGACAAACACCAAAGGAATTGCACCTTTAGAGGATTTAAGGTCTCCTAGACCACGAAAGGGGGTTGCATCACATTCAAATGTGCATACCACACAAATGAGAGAGGGAGTTGCATCGCATCCAAATGTGCATACCACACAAATGGGAGAGAGGGTTGCATCGCATCCAAATGTGCATACCACACAAATGGGAGAGGGTTGCATCGCATCCAAATGTGCATACCACACAAATGGGAGAGGGTTGCATCGCATCCAAATGTGCATACCACACAAATGGGAGAGGGTTGCATCGCATTCAAATGTGCATACCACACAAATGAGAAGAGGGTTGCATCGCATTCACATGTGCATACCACACAAGTGAGAAGAGGGTTGCATCGCATACAGATGTGCATACCGCACAACTGAAAGGGGTTGTAGACACTGTAGGATTTAAGGTCTCCTAGACACCAGTAGGATTTAAGGTCTCCTAGACACCAGTAGGATTTAAGGTCTCCTAGACACCGATAGGATTTAAGGTCTCCTAGACACCGATAGGATTTAAGGTCTCCTAGACACCAGTAGGATTTAAGGTCTCCTAGACACCAGTAGGATTTAAGGTCTCCTAGACACCAGTAGGATTTAAGGTCTCCTAGACACCAATAGGATTTTAGGTCTCCTAGACACCAATAGGATTTTAGGTCTCCTAGACCGGGGAGTGCACAAGATAGTATAATGCGCAAGATAGCGCGATTGAATGGCGTAACCAACAGGCGTATCTCAACGTATTTCATACGGAGAGAGGGAAGGTTTTAACCAAGGAAAATAACAATGGTATAACCAACAGGCATATCTCAACGTATTTCATATGGAGAGAGGGAAGGTCTTAACCAGGGAAAATGACAATGGTATAACCAACAGGCATATCTCAACGTATTTCATACGGAGAGAGGGAAGGTTTTAACCAGAGAAAAAGACAATGGTGTAATTGAATGATTTTTTTTTTTTTTTTTTTTTTTTTTGAGTCTCTGTAATCGGGGATGTCCTCCCCTGATTTCAATAAAATCAGTTTCTTTTTTTTTTTTTGCTCATCAATGGCGTGACTGGCATATCACTTTGAACTTGAAAACATTTTTGTTTGATCAATTTTGAGAATGATTGAATTTTGAACTCTGAATTGGCCATTGATCCATACTGACCTGAATAAAAATAACACTGACTCAACATGAGAAAAACAAAGCCAAAATAATCCAAACACACTTCTATACACGGACTGGTATAAATACACCGACTCAACGTAAGAAAAACGAAGCCAAACTAATCCAAACACACTTCTATACATTGACTGGTATAAATATACCGACTGGTATAAATATACTGACTGGTATGAAAGGAACACACTTATATACACCGATTAGTATGAATACCCTGACTGGTATAAATACACTGACTGGTACGAATACACACTTATATACACTGAGGAGTGGAGAAGACAGAATCTCTAACTTGACTATGCCCCTAGTTCATTGCCTTGACCCTTTTTGTCTCTTGATTTTTTTTGTAAACATGTTTTGATCAACATGAGAGTTAGATTAGCATACTTATTCCATTTTCTGTTTCAAATCATGTAAGCTAAACTGTGAGCACTGAAAATTTTCCCTTTTCAAATCCAAAGAATGGTCCAAGTTTTGCAAAAATGGAACAATTTTCGAGAAAAATTAGTCAGTTTCATTCAAATTAATCAAAATCTATTTTTGCAAATGGCCACTACTCAACTAACATGGAATCAACCATTGGGGTGCATAGTCCCAAACCAGATAATCAAAGGTGATAACCGAACCGAGCCAACCGAACCAAGCCAATCCGAACCGAATAAAGTCGAGCAAAACTGGACCGGACCGAACCGAACCGCCAAACCGAATGGAACCGAACTGAACCAAGTTAAATCAAACCAGTTGAACTGAGTAGAACGAAGATACACCAATCAAACACGGATAGGACAACCAAGTCGACTAAAGATACACCAATCAAACATGGACGAAATGAATGAGTTGAAAAATTATTAGGGCCGAACTTCGAGATGAAGCTACCTACGTATCCCAAAGATAGGAATCGGGCCATTGTAGTTCGGGCAAAGGTTCACTCGGGTATTGACACTCTCCTTTTATGCTCTAACTTTTGCCAAAGCCGCCCTTTCGGGTTTTCAACCTTGCGAGCTTTTCATTTTTTCATTTTTTTCTCTTTTTGTTTTTCATTTTGTTCATTTTATTTTTTATTTCTTTAATAATTCCCCCACCCCGCTTCTTTCTATCCCGTTCTTTATCGCTTTCCCTAACTGTGTGTATGTATATATCTGACATGCCATGCATATCCCTGCTTTAGATCCATGATCCATGCATAAGATTTGGCTAAATTTGCATCTTTATGCTTCAATTGATTATCCCATGATTGTGTGTGCTATCAGATATTTTGAGATGATTCACATGCCATATTCTAGAAGCCAAATCTTTAGTGCATCTCATGAGTGAAATGCATTAGGATTCTGTATATAAGATCATGCATATTTTACTAACTTTGTTTTGTAGCTGTTCGAGGGACGTCGGTCAATCTGTGAGTTTTTATGCTTTAGCATCCCATTTGTGTGTGATTTTCTTATTATGTTTAGCATCCTACCATGTGGCTATCTGTTTAAGTGATAAACTGTTTGAATGCCTGTGGATGAAGGCTTGTTGCTTAAATTGGAATGATTCAATAAATGTAAGTCTTAAGCCCACTTTGTCAAGTGGCAAATTCAAACCCTTTTCGAAAAACAAACATGAAGTTGAATTGTTCCAATTTGGGCAAACTATCCAGCAACTTCCCTGTCTTAGTTGCTAGATTGGATGAGGTCAAGGAGAATGAAGAGCAAAAAGAGGATGATGAAACATCTGAAGACAATGATGAGATCAATGGCGATGAACTACAACAAGCTTACGAAAAGCTGTACAAGGAATCTCTGAATTTGTCCAAAATCAACGACAAACTCTCTCTCAAGCTCAAAACATGTAAGAGTGAGAATGTCAGGCTAAAAGGAGAACTTGTAGCAACAAAACAGAATGTCATCAAGATCTCAAGTGACAGGCAAGACTTATGTGGAAAACTTCTATCCTGTGAAACTAAAAGGAATAAACTTCTGAAAGTGTATTCCACATATGAAGAAAAGCTTGAAAGCTTTGAAATGTCACAAGTTGCATTAGAAGAGATAGTCTGTCAGAAAGATGAAGAACTCCGTATTGTTAGAGCAACAATTGCCATGTGGAACAAAGGTTCCAAATCTCTAGAAGACATCCTCGGGTCTCAACAAATGGGTTGTGACAAAAGTGGGCTAGGCTATGGTGCGACAGCTCACAAGGGACAGGCCTCTGCCTCACATAACCTGAAGACTCAAGCAAAGGGAATCTTGAAGGTAGACCAGGATGATTCCTCTCTTCATCTACCGAAAGTGGGTAAGATCAACAAAAGGGAGGTAAAACCTGTGTTTATTTGTCATCACTGTGGTAGGTATGGCCACATTCGTCCTTATTGCTTTGAATTGTTTGGTAAGGTGTCTCAAAAGGATAGAAATTCGAATACTTTTTGGGTTAGGAGACAACCTTACATGTCTAGGCGGAATACCAAGATTCATGAGGGTGTTCACAACGCCAAGACATTTACCAAGACTAAAAAGATTTGGGTGAGAAAAAATGATTTGACTTGTTTAGTTGTTCACACTGCTCTAAAAGCACGTGACTCACACATGTGGTATCTTGATAGTGGGTGCTCTCGTCATTTGTCCGGTAACAAATCCTACTTCACCTCCCTTGAAAAATATGAAGGAGGAATTGTTACCTTTGGAGATGGTGGCACTTCTAGAGTCATTGGTAAGGGCTCTATAAGTGTTGCTGGTCTTCCCAAGCTGGATAATGCTCTACTTGTTGATGGTCTTAAAGCAAATCTTTTGAGCATTAGTCAAATGTGTGATTCCCATCATGAAGTATTGTTTTCAAAAAATAAATGTGAAATTTTGGATAAAAAGGGAAATACTGTCTTACATGGGGTTCGCACATCTGATAACTGCTATGGGATTGTTACTACTAATGATCTCACTTGTCACTCTGCCATCATAAGTAACATTGATTTGTGGCATCAAAGATTAGGTCACATGAATTTCAATGACCTAACTAAGATAGCCAACAATGAGCTTGTGAGAGGAGTACCTAAACTGGGTAAGAATTTGAGCCATGTGTGTGGACCATGTTAACTTGGAAAGCAAACCCGTGCCCCTCATAAAAAGGTGAAAAGCTTTACAACCAAACGTCCTCTTGAATTGGTTCACATGGATTTAATGGATCCTACTCGCACTGAAAGCATTGGAGGTAAAAGATATATTTTTTTAACTGTTGATGATTTTACTCGATTTTCATGGGTAAATTTTTTAAGGGAAAAATCTGATACGTTTGATGCTTTCCAGGCTTTAGTCCTTAAAATCTAAAATGAACAGGGTGTTTCCATTGGGCGTATCATAAGAATCTGAACTGATCATGGTCGTGAATTTGAAAATAGTTCGTTTTCGGATTTTTGTGATATGCATGGAATTAAGCATGAATTTTCTGCACCCATTACTCCATAACAAAATGGAGTGGTTGAGAGGAAGAATAGAGTTGTTCAAGAAATGGCTAGGGTCATGCTCCTTAGTAAGAGTCTTCCTCCAAAGTTTTGGGCTGAAGCCATAAATACTGTTGTTTATGTCATAAATTGCGTGTATTTAAGGCCCGGCACTTTACAAACTCCATATGAATTGTGGAAGGGATTGAAACCTAATGTAAAATACTTCAAAACCTTTGGGAGTAAGTGTTACATCTTCAAAGATAGAGAGCCTTTGGGCAAATTTGACTCCCGAAGTGATGAAGGTTTTTTTCTAGGGTATTCAACCACTAGTAGGGCTTTTCGGGTCTATAACCTGCGAACTTCTTCTTTAATGGAATCTATCAATGTGGTTATAGATGATACAGGTTCCCTTACTCCAGCAACAAATGAGGATGACAATGGTGAGTCTTCAATCTTGGATACTGAACCACAAAGTCAAAGAGAAGCTGAGGTCCAATCACAAGAAATTGTTACAGCACCATCCTCATAGGTAAGTTCAAGTCCTAAGAGTGCTTAAAGGGATATCACTCATGTTGCTTCTGTCACCACAAGTCCTGAGTTCAAACCATCAGCAAGGGTGAAACTGAATCATCCAGCACAACAGGTGATTGGAAGTGTATCGGATCGAATGAAAGCCCGAAGACAGATTCGGGATGAGGTATCACATATGTGTTATGTTTCATTAATTGAACCTAAGAATTTTAAAGAGGCCTTGCTAGGTGATAGTTGGGTCAACGCTATGCATGAAGAATTAGGTCAATTTGAACGTAACAATGTTTGGACTCTAGTTCCTAGACCTAGAGACATGAATGTGATAGGTACCAAGTGGATCTTTAAAAATAAATCTGATGAGAATGGTACTGTTGTTAGGAATAAAGCCAGGTTGGTTGCTCAAGGCTACACACAAGTAGTGGGTGTTGACTATGATGAGACATTTGCCCCAGTTGCACGTCTCGAATCTATTCGTATTTTGCTTGGTGTTGCATGTTTTCTTGGCTTTAAATTGTTTCAAATGGATGTGAAAAGTGCCTTCCTGAATGGGTACTTGAAAGAAGAGGCATATGTTGAGCAACCAAAAGGGTTTGAGGACCCTAAATGTCCAAATCATGTCTACAAGTTAGACAAGGCTTTGTATAGGTTGAAACAAGCTCCTCGGGCTTGGTATGATAGACTTACTACCTTTCTTCTTGATAATGATTTTCAAAGGGGTAGTGTAGATAAGACCTTATTTGTGAAACATACTAAGTCTCATATTCTTGTTGCTCAGATTTATGTTGATGATATTGTGTTTGGATCCACTGCTGAACATCTTGTGAAATATTTTTCGGATTGCATGACACATGAGTTTGAGATGAGCATGATGGGAGAGTTATCCTATTTTTTGGGTCTTCAAATTAAACAGTCTGCTTCAGGTATGTTTGTTTCTCAGTCTAAGTATGCCAAAAATCTTGTGTCAAAGTTTGGTCTTGAGTCTGCCAAACATGCACGTACTCCTATGAGCAGCAGTCTTCACCTCTCCAAAGACTCCTCCGGAATTGATGTAGATCCTATCCTTTACAGGAGTATGATAGGGAGTCTTCTGTATCTTACAGCTAGTCGTCCTAATATTTCCTTTAGTGTCAGTGTTTGTGCCCATTACCAAGCCAGTCCTAAAGAGTCTCACCTTCTTGCGGTCAAACGCATCATCAAATATGTTAATGGGACATTGGGGTATGGGGTTTGGTTTTCTACTGATACTACAGCTGAAATTACTGGTTTTTCTGATGCCAACTGGGCAGGGTGTGCTGATAATAGGAAAAGTACATCCAGGGGGTGTTTTTACCTTGGGAATAATCTGGTTTCTTGGCATAGTAAAAAGCAAAATGCCATCTCCCTTTCGACTGCTGAGGCTGAGTACATTGCTGCAGGGAGTTGTTGTGCACAAATGCTGTGGATGAAGCAAATGCTTCATGATTATGGGATAGAACAGAACACTCTCACTCTTTTTTGTGATAACACAAGTGCCATAAACATTTCAAAAAATCCTGTCCAACACTGTCGCACCAAACATATTGACATCCGTCATCATTTTATTCGAGAGTTAGTGGAAGAAGGCCTTGTTGTTTTGGAACATGTTCCTACTGAGCATCAAAAGCTGATATTTTTACAAAACCCCTTGATCTTCTTCGATTTGAGTTTCTTAGAAAGACCTTGGGTGTAGTGCTCAATATCTAGGTTGTTTCCTGTTTTTTTTAGGTGAGTGTGAGTGGTTGGTTTACTGTACTTGGATGTAATAATCTCATTGTCATTGAGTCCTGATATCTTTGCATCAAAAATTTATATGAACACTGCTCATGTTGCTTATAAGATCTCATTTTTCTTTGTTCATAACTCATTCTGAATGCCCATACTCATTTTCTTTATGATCTCATTCTGTACACATCCTTGAGATAAACTGTTGCAGGGGTTTCCGCACAAGTGATCAAGGCTCTCTATGGACCACTAACAGTGTTTCTCGTACTTTTTCAGAGAAATTGACCTATACTAGTATATCGTGGGTGATGTTGAGTCTCTTAACCATCTACCATTTTTTTTTCACTTCCATGGTTTCTCTCTCAGTTCATTGAAGGTCGGGCATTAGGAAAAGGCTACCTCAGAGGCACCAACCAGGCTATCCTTTTTTATTTCATTCTTCTCTGGTTTGGTCTCCATACTCTTGAGCGTGCATGCCACCAGTGAGTGCCCACAAGAAAGAAAAGTTCAAAAAAAAAATAAAAAAATAAAAAAATAAATCATTGATTGAGGGGGAGCCTCCGCGTTTACTCAACAAATACCCCGTGATTCCTAGTGGTTTGACTTTTCTCTGTGATGGTCAGTTACTCTTGTCGGAGGAAGAGGTCCAGCCATCCGATCACTACGAGGATTAACTCTTGCTTTGTGACTCTCAAGGATTGCACACACACACATTTTATTTGTGAGCTCTCATGTGTGTTTTTGAGTTATGCATTCTTATGATGCTTATGGCTTTGATTAAATTCTATTTGTTTTGTTCATGACCTGGTGCTTCAAATTTTTTTTACAAATTTTCAGGACTCATGATTGATGGATTCTTTTATCCTAGTGGTATAGTCATTCACTTGGACTCCCTGCTTGTTACAGGTCAACCTAGTCGTTTTTTGTTTTAATATATAAAATAAAAAAAAAAGGGTCTCCGCTCGAGCGGACTGTTACACGCTCGAGCGTGTTTTTTAGCCTTATAGCATTTTTGTCCTTGTTTTTCAGTTCTGTGAGGGATGTTTTTGCGCTCGAGCGTCCTTCTTCGAGCTCGAGCGGGTATCTGCTTGCCTTACCTCACACGCGAGCATTACTCATTACGCTCGAGCGGACCTATTTTGTATAAAACTCCCTCCCTCGACTCTTCAGGTCATTTTTTCCCTCTTTTTCCGTCTCTCATCCCTAGGGTTTGGATCGTGGTCTAGTTGGTCTCGATTTTTCTTTTCTTTTTCCTCTTCCTCGCCGATTTCACCATTGGTAAGCATTTCCCTCTTCTTCTCTCTGTTTTTTTTTTTTCTGAAATTTCGACTTTTGTGGGGGTTGGTCTTTGGTTTTTTTTCTTTGTTTTGTGTCTAGTTTTTTTCTCCCTTCCCTCACACACTTGCACTGAGTCATGGTTTCCTTTTTATGATGGTTTTCATGTTTTTTTTATGTCGTTTGTTGTGTCATTAGACCTAGGGTTTCTCATTGTTATTTTCTTTTGGTCTCATGTCTTTCATGTTTTTGTTTGGTTTGATTTTGATGTACTAGATTGTTGGTACCAAATAGTGTTGATATGGTGGGGCTTGGTTCTTATTTGCAAGGTTTTGGATCCTGTTTAGTGATTTCTTATCATCATCATTTCATTGATATTATACCCTGCATCTGTCTGCTATGTTTATGCATTGTGCTTGTGAGTTTCATCATATTGTAAGTCTCATATTTGTTTTAATTATTGTCAATCTCATTGTTACTAATGTTACTAATGTTCTCTGTGTTGTGTTGCTTTGCTCTTTGGGTTTGTTTAGTGTTGGGTTTTTATTGTGTCTCGAGTCATCATGTCTGCTCTTAAGCGACGAAAGTCTACTGTGTCGCGTCCTGCATTCAATTCTGAGAGGTTTCAATCTGCAAAACAAGCCAAATTATTTCGTAAGTCCTTTGCAGCTCGGACTGTTCACCTCGAACAAAATGTCCAGCCCAATACTTTCGAGTCCATTCACATCCGTCCCTTGTTTGACCCCTTAGGTGGTGACTTAGTTTTGTCATTTTCTGGTCGCCAAAAACTTGACTGGGTTCGAGAATTTTTCTGCAATATTGAGCAAATCAATGACATTGAGCCTTCCTTCACCACTTGGGTTAGGTCTAAATCCATCACTGTCACTCCTGATCTTATTCGAGGACTTCTTAAGATTGATCAAGTATTTCCTGAACACTATCCTTTTCCAGTCTATTCTACATGTGACTTTAATAATGTGGCTGAGTTTTTATGTGGTGCTCCCCGCACTTGGCCTAAGGGTTCTTTGATTAAATAGTTTGAACTCCTTCCCGAGTTTAGATTGCTTAATCTAATTGTCTGTGCTAATATCATTGTGCCCACTCACCCATCAGAAATTAATCAAGACCAGGGGTTCGTTTTGTTCTGTCTTGCTCGTCACATGTCCATTGATCTTGCCACACTCATTATTAGAAAGATGATAGGTGTCTTTGGGAACAAACAGTTAGGTCTCCCGTATGGTTGTCTGATCAATTGTCTTTTGTCCGAGATTGAGGTTCTTGTTTTCGAGGATGATGAGTTTGCCTTTCCCTCTCGGCCATTCACTAAAAAGACTGTTTCCCAGAGTCGTGCTCACGTTAAGGGAGAGTCTTCTAGGGCTGGTACTTCTGCAGGTACAGCTGCTGGCCTTGCTGAGGAGGCAGAGTTTGATGCTGCCGCTGCTGGTAGTGAGGAGGATGCTGTTCCACCCCAGGCTTTTCATGACCAGCTTCAGCATTTTGAGGAGGCTATGACACAGAGGTTAGACTTTCTGGATGCTCGCTTTGATGCGTTTGATGGCCGCCTCGGGCAGTTGGAGCAGTCTGCCATCCAGACTACCACTCAGCTGGCGCACATTATTTCCTTACTACAGATTCAACAGCCTCATCCTCCACCTGATGTCTGATTTGGTTGTTCATTCGCCTGTTGTCTTCCTTGTCTCCCGGCCAAAAAAGGGGAGAGTTTTTGGTGGTACATGTTTGGATATTTGGATATTTGGTACATGCTTTGATATTTGGAGGTGGTACATGTTTTGATATTTGGATATTTAGATACTTTGTCTTGTTGATATTTTGACATCTATTCCGGTTGTTTTTCATTATTGTGAATATCATTTTGGATCTAGTATCATGGTTCTCTTTATATTTATATCTCTTCTTATGCCATTCCACAGTATCTCTTCTTATGCCATTCCACAGTTTTTGTTTTTCTTGGTATGTTGGTGATTATTTCACAGGTGTATGTTGGATGGATTATTCGCATGGCAGGATTGTTTGTTGATCATCGAGTTGTTTAGTGTTATTCTTTTCTTGGTTGTTACATTGCCTAGTGCGTGTGTTTAAGGAAAATTGTTTAGAAAAGTTTTGTCTGGGAATTGACAAAGGGGGAGATTGTTAGATCCCTTTATTGTCAAATCCGCGTACAAACTTTGTTTTGATAAAGTTGTAATTTTTCCTAGTTTTTTGTCTTTCCCGCTCAAGCGGAACCATTGGCGCTCGAGCATAATATGAGATGTCTCAGTAGTTTGTCAGGTCTGTAAAAATACTGGGATGTGTGATTTTGCGCTCGAGTGGGTGCTCCAGCGCTTGAGCGGAACTCTGTTTTGTCACACGCATGTTTTGCTGAAGCCGCTTGAGCGGACTGTCCTATGCTCGAGCGGAGATCGCAGACTTTGTTCTCCTATATATATCTGTTTAGACTGATGTTAGGGTTCACTTTTTCTAGATCTTATTCAAGAGTCCTAGGGTTTTGTTTGAGGTTTTCACAAGAGGTTTTTGTGAGTTTTCCTTGATAAAAGTGAATGAGTATTCAACTCATGAATTGAGAAGCACATATCAAGGAGATTGTTCGTATACATACAAGAGAGTTCTCTTCGATGGATTCCGAAGATTCAAACGTGGAGTTTCAAAGGAGTTTGATTCTATACGTAGTCGTTTATTCGACAAACGAAGTTGTGGATTCAACTTTAGATCAATCAGTTTCGAGACGAAGGCGTGGTGAAAGAGTTACAAAAGGTGTGAAGACAAATTGACTGAGTTGGGTAATTTGTGTATTATCTTTGTAATCTTTCTTTCTTCAGTAGTGGATTGATTAGTGGCGTTTCGCCCGTGGTTTTTTATTACAATTGAAGGTTCTTCAATTGTGGTTTTTCCACATAAAAATCGTTTGTGTCGATTTATTGTTTATTCATAAAACAACAATCTAAATCACTTTTATAAGTGCTTGTTGATTTAGATTGAGTGTTTTAAATATTTGGGAATTGGAATATTTTAAATCCTGATCTAATCACGAATCACTTAGGATTTTCAATTTTCTTAACTTTCAAATTTTATATTCTGCAGCAATCCGAGTTTGGTGCACCTTCAAATATAGGATTTGTTGATCTTGGTACACGAGAGTATTAAGAAGTTTATTTTATTCATTAACTTTATAGTTATATGATTTATTTATAGTTGGATTGTCTAATTGCTTCTTATATTATATTGCAGGAATTTGAAATATTGGGTCCAAGTTTGGAGCAACAAAACATATTTTAAGAAAACTTGTCATACCAAATATGTAATATTCTAGTGTGTATTTATTTACATGGTTTTATGAAAACTGTCTCACATCGCCTGGGAGGGATTCCCACTTCCACTTTATAAGCGTACTGGTCTCCTCTACCTTGTATGAGGCCTTTTTTCCCGGTGAGGAACAAAACCGTTGAAGGTGGTCCGACATACTCTCCCGTTGTTCGTAGCCCAGTCTGCTAGGGGGCTATGATGAGGACACTGTCCCACATCACCTGGGAGAGACTCCCACTTCCACCTTATAAGCATATTGGTCCCCTCCACCTTGTACCGTTGTTCGCGGCCCAGTCTACTGGGGGGCTATGATGAGGACACTGTCTCACATCGCCTAGAAAGGACTCCCACTTGCAGATATTGGTCGCTTTGGCCGGAGCCTCACGGTTTTGTTCCTTCTCAGAGGAAAAGGCCTTGTACAAGCTGGAAGGGACCAATACGCTTATAAGGTGGAAGTGGGAGTCCTTCCCAGGCGATGTGGAACAGTGTCCGCATTATTATATATTTTATTTTTTTGATAGGAGCATCATCATCCTTCTCCATCTTCGATATTTGAACATTTAAGTTTCAAAAAAATGTTGAATGACATAACACAATCACAGGCTAACAATCCAAAAGAGGACACAAATGGTAGAAGTTGAAAATGTCTATATGACAAGGTTGCTTGGACATTTGTCAACTTTTTTTCTTTTCTTTTCTTTTTCTTTTCGTTTTTTTTTAAATTTTTTTTTAAAAGTTCATTGAGAATGTTTATATTACATTTTGAGAGACTTGTTTGTTAAAGCACTATGATTTTCGTGTTGGCTTATATAGTTGAACTATTACATTGAAACATTATCAATTATTAGAGTTTATTATGGACCGTGGAAGTTTTTTTTTTCATTATGAAATGTGAATTTTTTTTCCACATTATGAGTAAATTACCATTAAGAATGTTTTTTCTTTATTATGAATAAATTTCATTTGTTCTTTAATTTGTGATCTCAACCAAGCCCATTAACAGGTTATGTTTGTCATTAAAAATAAATAAAAAGTCAATGAGGAGTTACTAGCAACAATATCAATAAGAGCATGACAAAAATAAGGAATTTCATATTCTTCAATGATCATTATGTTGGAAAATTTGAATTAAAATTTACTTCAATGGTTTGTATCTCTTGAGATGGAAAAGTGTGTCCTTTTGAAGGGTCACAACATTTCTGAAGAGTCACGGAGGAATCTATAAATTCCATCTCCCTCACTTCAATTTATATATAGAATTGGTCATTCCTTCTTTATCTATGCATTTATTCTTCATATTTTCCTGAGTCTAATTTTTCTATAAAGAGAGTGCATGCGCAGCGAAGTTCGCTAGGCTTGCAATAGTAGTGCTGCTAGTGCAAGACAGTGATCGTTGTATTCTAGGAGATATACGTCCATTGAATCCTGAGCACCGGTGGGAGGACGAATTTGTCTTAAATAAAGAGTCTCACACATTCGACTCGATCAGGTTTAATCTATTTATGTACTGTAAGTTTTGTTACGTTACTATGTCGATTTATTTCAGCTTTGGTTTTTCCCAAGAACCATTTACATATTTTTAAATTATATTTTTCATATAGTTTGGTACTATTTTTCTAACAATCTTAAGACAAAATCGTTCCTGTTTATGATTTTTGGGAAAATATAATTGAAGTTATTGGTTAGGGAGTCTATTTAAATTATAGTTTTATTTATGCTTTTTACAATGAAGAAAATAATATTTTCTTAATATTTTGTCCTTTGAAATTATTTTTGGTTTTTTTTTAACAGTGGCTTTGCTTTGCTAGAATAGTTTAAGTCGCCTTTTTCCTGACATTAACTAATATTGTGTTAACATCAATCCATTGGTAGAGTTAGATGTGTTTGGGGTATAATTTTCAAACTGTGGTCGTAAGGAGATGACAATTGCCATATGTGAATGTCGAAAGATGCCAAACAGTGTCTTTAAATTTGCACTAGAATTGGTGCTTGGACCTATCATATTTGTTTTTTTAGAATTGAACTCTTTATAATGGGCCTAGTATATTGGTCGCTGAATTAATCTGATTCTTCTTGTATATGGTAAATTGCATGAGCTGATGGCACTGCAATATGTTAGACCATCATATATTTTTTTCCCGTCAATATTCAAATTTATTGATTGATGGTTGTTAATGGTTTATATGCAATTATTATTGTTGTCACTACGCCAAAATTGGGCTTTAGCGGCGGTTTTTTACCGCCGTTAAAGGCTGTAAAACCGCCGTTAAAGCCTTTAACGGCGGTATTAACGGCGGTTTCATTACCGCCGTTTATGCGCGTGTCGGAAAAAGTGAAACCGTCGTAAAAAGGCAAATTATCGTCATTAAAAGTCGACCAAAAACGGCGGTAATATAGGACCAAAAACGGCGGTTTTTTACCGCCGTAAATAGGTTCAAATTTTTCAAAAAATAATTCTTTCTTCTTGCACTCCCCAAGTTTTGAACCCAAGACCTCTCATCCACCCATACCAACCACTCTACCACAACCACTCTTCATGAAATATATTCCCTAAATAAATATTTAAACATTATTTTTACTTTATTGTAGATGGTTTCGCCGGAACTCGCCGGAGTTTCGCCGGAGCTCCGCCGGCAAAGACCACCGTCATTAACGGCGGTAATGGTTGGGCATTAGCGGCGGTTTTGTTACCGCTGTTAAAAGTGGCCATTAACGGCGGTTTCGTTACCGCCGTTAAAAGTGAGTTTCATTACCGTCGTTAAAGACACTTTTAGTGGCGGTTTTTTTAACGGCGGTAACGAAACCGCCGTTAATGATACATTAACGGCGGTATTAACGGCGGTTTTCGTTACCGCCATTAATAGTACCTTTAACGGTGGTTTTCGTTACCGCCGTTAAAAAAACCGCCGTTAATGCCCTGTTTTGGCGTAGTGTGTATAACTAGAAACTTGCAGGGTGAATAGAACTTACCATGATAAATATTTGTTTCTGTGATGTTAGTCATCATTCGAATATATGGTATTAGAAATTTCATCAAGTATCTGTCCAGTTCATTATCTCCTACTCTAGGAATGTTATCGTCAAAATCAAGATTCAATGAGTTCAATTGAATCTTTTCATTAGAGAACATTCTGGAATGTGATGATGAGGACAAATTGCAAGAATTATGTCCATCCTCTCCAGAGTGTTCGCATAGAATAATGACTGTGAAATTAGTGTGGTGACTGATAATGACTGTGAAATTAGTGTGGTTACTGATAACTCCGTAATGAAATATTATATGAGTTAAAATATTTCATGGGTGAAAGACGCTTTGGTAATTATCGATGTAGTCACCAATACTGGATAAGACAAATAAGATGTAAATGTAATTATACTGTGATATTTATATTCCATGTTGAGATTGGAATTAAGGTTTGCAGTTAGGGATGACAATGGGGGTTAATGGGGTGGATATTAATTCTCCATTCCCATTCCCCTATAATTATTTTTCCCCATTCCCCATTTCCCATTCCCCATGGATACTACCCTCCCCATCTCCGAATGGGTTTGGATTTTCCCCAACCCAACTTGACCTTTTTTATTTTATTTATTTATTTATTTTTAAGATTCACAACCAAAGTTAAATATATATTCAATATTATTTTATTTTATTTGGCTTAACAACAAAATCAAATACACATTAATTAACATTATCACATTATTCTTGTCAAATTTTATATATATTTAGAATTTTTTTGAATTTATTTAAAAAAATTATATTCCTACAAAAAAATTCCATCTTCCTTTTTAATTTTTTTTAATTTTATGTATCTCCTTCTCCTCTCTATAAATTGATCTTCGATAATCTGAAGGTGAGTTGTTACTCTCGTTTCCATCTTCTTCTTCTTCTTCTTCTTCTTTTTTTTTTTAAAATTTTTTTAAAATTTTTATTTGCATTTGTTAGGTTTTTATTCTTGGCAATCCCGCTTGACAAAACTCCTTTCAGTTGTACTTATTTTCGCACTTTTTATTTTAGTGAGGTTATGAGTGTTTAGATGCGAATCCAACCCGAATTGTGCCTTGCAGAGAAGTTTTTGATGTTAATACTTTCAAGATTGCCACTTTGTTGATTATGACGGGGATCGAGCTGCCCGGTCAACTCGCGGGGGTCAAGGGGGCAACGCCCCTTGGCGGGTTTGGGGCAGCGCCACGGCGGGGTCGAGGGGCAGCGCCCCCGAAGCAAAATGCAAAATTGCATTCAAAGTTGCCTGTCCGCCCTTGCTCGCTTGAGCGAAGGCTACGTCTGTGTAAAAACCTGAAAGAGATGAATGTACGCTCGAGCGAAGGGTGCGTGGCTCGAGCGAAGCCACTTATGGAAAACATGCGTTTCTGGTTCCTCGCTCGAGCGAGAGAAGCTTCGCTCGAGCGAGCTTCGCAGTCCCAGATTTCTATAAGTATTTGTTCTTATCCAAAACTAGGATTACTCCTCCAGATCTTCTTCTTGGATATTAAGGTTTATATTTGGGGATATTTTGCTAGTTTTCTTTGATGTTTTGATTGAGTATTCAACTCATGGTTTAAAGAGTATACATCAAAGGATTATTTGTTTGTTCTAGACAAAAGAGAGAGTTGTTCTTCGGTGGATTCCGAAGAATTCGAGCCTGAAGCTTTGGTGGATTCTGGAGTGGCTCATCGTCAAGACAATTCCGAGGTGAAGACGGGGTTGGAAGAGGTACATAGGGGTTGGTTCAATTTGGGCGTGGATTCGCTAGGTAATTGAGAGTATACCTGTGTAATTCCTTTATATCTTCTTAGTGGATTGTTTTGTGGCTGTTACCCGTGATTTTTTATCACAATTGGAGGTGTCCAATTGTGATTTTTCCACGTAAAATCGTTGTGTCGATTTGTCTTGATTGTTTGATTGGGATTGTTGTTTACTGCTTAAAATTGATACATAATCACAAATCAACATCTAGGGGATTTCTAGATTTTTCAGCATTTATAGAATGAATATTCTTGTTTCAATAGCTCCTGCAATTGTATTATTGGATTTCTTTCTGATTTGATGGTAACCTTAGATTGAATTTGCCAATTTTCATCTTAACTAGTGATCACCTTAATTGAAATTTTATACATTTTTGTCTTCAATTTCATGTTTTGGTTATGATTAATTGCGCATTTTTGATCGATAGTCACAATCTTGTTGCCGCTAGATTGTCGCCATCGCAAATCGCCGTTGCTGTAGTGAGAGGATGAGAGAGAGTGAGAATTAGAACTCTAATTGTAAACAGAGTAGTGATAACTAGGGATGGCAATGGATAAGCTACCCTATGGGTATCTATGGAGACCCAACCCAAATACATGAGTTTTTTTCCTTTTTTCTTGTCCGTCGGGTAGGGTAAGTGATATTCTTTAAATCTCCACCGGGAATGGTACCCACTAATTTCCCATATTTTTTTTAGGTACATCGGAAAATAATTTCTCCATATGTTTTCACTACTCTATTTACAATTAGAGTTCTAATTCTCACTCTCTCTCATCCTCTCACTACAACAACAGCAATTTGTGATGACGACAATCTAACGGCGACAAGATTGTGACTATCGATCAAAAACGCGCTATTAATCATAACCAAAACATGGAAATTGAAGACAAAAATGTACAAAATTTCAATTAAGATGATCACTAGTTAAGATGAAATTTGGAAAATTCAATCTAGGAAAATGTTTGGGGCCCTCTTTGGGGATGACCCCCATACCTCCAAAGTAATCTTAGCCCTCCATGTATGTGTGGGGCCCGCTCATGTATGTGTGAGGTTCACATCATGAGTAGTCTAGATTTATAGGGGTCTTATGGGGGTCTTGTAGGACTGGGGGTCTCAATCATTGCAAGAGATATTGAAACAAGAAAATTCATTCTATAAATGCAAATAAAAATTAAAAAAAAAAGAAAAAAAAGAAAGATGGAAACAAGAGCAACAACTCACCTTCAGATTATCGAAGATCAATTAATAGAGAGAAGAAGGAGATACATAAAATTTAAAAAAATTAAAAAGAAGATGGAATTTTTTTTGTAGGAATAGAATTTTTCTAAATAAATTAAAAAAATTCTAAATATACATAAAATTTGACAAGAATAATGTGACAATCTTAATTAATGTGTATTTGAATTTGTTGTTGAGCCAAATAAAATAAAATAAGATTGAATGTATATTTAGCTTTGGTTGTGAATCTTTAAAAAAAAAAAAAAATGGTCAAGTTAGGTTGAGGAAAATCCAAACCCATTAGGAGATGGAGAGAGTAGTACCTATAGGGAATGGGGAAAAATAATTATAGGGGAATGGGGACGGAAATTAATAGCCACCTCATTAAACCCCATTGCCATCCCTAGTGAAAACATATGGAGAAATTATTTTCCGATGTACCTGAAAAAAAAAAAAAAAAACCATATGGGGAAAATAGTGGGTACCCATCCCCGCCCCATCCTCAGTGGAGATTTAAAGAATATCACTTAACCTACCCGACGGACAAAAAAAAAGGAAAAAACCCATGTATTTGGGTAGGGTCTCCATAGATACCCACAGGGTAGGTTATCCATTGCCATCCCTATTTGCAGTAAACAAAAAGAAACAATGCATAGCTAAAGAAATGTTATTTGACAAAGTGTTGTGGTCACAACTGGTATTAGCCATTGTTCCTTTGTACTGCAAAAGAAAGTTATGAAGTCTAATTGTATTTTAGACAAATTAGTATTGTGATTATATTCACAAAGAAATTTACATCTTGTTCAAGCATGCCAATTAATGATATATTCAGATTTACCTCAGAATTGTGGGGGTGTATTAATATTTTTGTGTAATTATACATCAACAAGAGAAATTAAGTTTCCTTAGAATGCTTAAAATGTAGGGGTGCTTGGAGGGATTTACCAAAGTAACGGTTCCGATTATAGGTTCACAAAGAATCTCAATTCTTTATATAGGACAAAGTTGCAATAGAAGCAAAATGGTTTCATTAACTCCTAAGGAACAACTCTATATTTATTATTTAAATTTGAAATATGAGTGACATAGAGTAACGGTAAGTTTCGATGTAATCAAAGACTTAATACCGTAGGACATGTGCCTTCAGTTGTGAATATTGGCTAAGGATAATATAATAGATTCATTAACTACTCAATGATATATAACTGAGAAAGTTAAACGAAAAATAGTAGCCACTAAATAAAAAGTTTGATCAGAGAGTAAATGAGGGAAAGTTCATTGAGGGGAATGTGATTAAATCCTATTACATCAAAGTCATCATAATTGTAACCCTACTTAGATGACTGGAGATCCCAAGAACTAAGTTCAAAGGGACAACTAAGTTAGGTGTGGCTCATCAGAAATCACTAAAAGAGTCTATCTCCTATCCATTCCTATGATGAGAGTGATATCTGTAACATGTGTTATATGTAGGGGACTTAGGGTAAGCTATGCTTTTAATGATCACTTATATCTTGAAAACCCTAGAAGGGTATCTTTCAAGAGGAGTATTTAAGAGACTCGGAATAAGGATCACCTATATGAGTGTAAAGGGGCCGCTTCTATGAGAATTGATAAGGCTAAATTTCTAAAGTACTCATGAAACACCAAGACATGTCCAAGGCCAAAACGGGCACAATCGTGAGAACTAGGTTGTGTCTAGAGATATTTTGTGTGAATTCTATTGTCTTGGCTTACACAAACGGTTGAACAGTTCAAGGCATCACGTCCACTGATTAGTTAGTAAGTTCGATAGGCTTTCACTAGGGAAGGTTCAAAGCCAAAAGTTACCTATCTCGATGCAGGGTATTTCCTTAATGTACTCTCTCTTTGTCTGCATATTGTTGCATGCCCATTCCGTAAATTTCATTCATGCAGGGGATTGTTAGAAATTTTGAATTAAAATTTACTCCAATGGTTGTGTCTCTTGAGATGGAAGAGTGTGTCGTTTTGAAGGGTCACAACCTTTCTGAAGAGTCACGGAAGAATCTATAAATTCCATCTCCCTCACTTCAATTTATATATAGAATTGGTCATTCCTTCTTCATTTTTGCATTTATTCTTCATATTTTCCTAAGTCTAATTTTTCTATAAAGAGAGTGCATGCACAGTGAAGTTCGCTAGGCTTGCAATAGTAGTGCTGCTAGTACAAGACATTGATCGTTGTATTCTAGAAGATAGACGTCCATTGAATTCTGAGCACCGGTGGGAGGACGAATCTATCTTAAGGAAGGAGTGTATAGCGACCCTGGTCTTTTCCTTGTGATTATTCCCAGATTTTGCATGATTATACTAGATTCATCTCATTAGTAAGATACATGTACATCAATTAGATGGTGACTAATCATTGATACCTATATATACAATGTATAGAAGACTAATGCTAATACATTGAATGTGATGGATTTATTATGAATGAATCTTAGAGATGCATTATGTATCTATTATGAATATGTAAGATACATTAATCTATCTAATGAATTCATTAATATAGAGGATGCATTATGTATCATGAATGTATGAGATACATTAATCAATTTAATGAAGTTCATTGAATGAATAACTTGAGAGTTTTTCTCTCTAGACTACATCTTCTCTCTATAAATACATCTAGTTCTAGTGATCTTCTACCCTAGTTCCTTTGTATTGAATGTGGAGCTTCCCTTGATCTTCATTTTGATCCGAAAAATTGTGGGTTGGAACACATCTGAGTATTTTCATCATCTTCTTTGAGTCTCTTCATTTGAGGTAGGGATTTCCTACTCCATCTTATGAGTTTTGTTCTAAGTTTTGGTACTTTAATATGGTGGGGGTATTTTGGTAATTTTGGGAAAAACTCTAGTTGTTTTAATAAATTGATTTGTACAATTAATTTGAGGAAAATTGGGAATATTAGTTGAATTCATGGAATTGGGGATTTATAAGTTTAAATGGTGTAGTTGGATTATTTAATCACTCTCCTATTTAAATGTTGAGATTATTATTGTTATTATATTTTATTTCTTGTTTAGAAATAACTGTTTTGGGCTATCGGTGGAGGATAGTCATGATTGTTGTAGACATTGCATGTGGATTAGGGCAAACTGGAACTAATCACATTGGCTAAGTCATTAATTTTGACTATTGAATTAATACAGAAAAATACATGTATTGATTGAGCATTGCATATGCATATTGTGTGGGAGGAGATAGGGGATGTACTCCACGGTTTAGGGGAAGATAGGGGATGGACCTCTAAACCGGATTTTGTTTGGGAGGAGATAGGGGATGGACTCCATTAGCATCACTTTTATGTGTGCTTATTTATATTGAAGTGTTTTATTGTTTGGGAGGAGATAGGGGATGGACTCCATTAGCATCACTTTTATGTGTGCTTATTTATATTGAAGTGTTTTATTGATACAGCACTAAAATGTGTATCAATCTGGAAGTATGAAGTGTTTTGATATGAGCCTGAGTCTCATTTGTGTTGTTGATATTGGAAGTAATGTGAATATGCTATATAGTTCACAGTTGTAAGTTTGGCCAGGTTCTGAGCCATATTGATAATAATGGATATTGATAAGTGTCATAGACATTAGTGTCTTAAGACTGTATATTGATATAATTGATTATCATGGTTAACCATCTATTGAATGCTATTGCTTTATTCAATGCTTATAATTGGTTTAGTATATTTCTACTGGGCTGTGGCTCACCCTATAAGGGAACATCATTTTCAGGTCTAAGTGATTCGCTACCTCCAAGGACTTAGCTTGGGAGGAACCGGGCTTTGAAGCCTTGTTTTAAGTTATTTGTTTTTACATGTAAACATTCAAGCCTAGGGCTTTATTTGTATTTGAGTTAGAACTCATATTTTTGTGTCCAAGTGTTGGCTTGGCAAGATGTAAGCCCGTAGGGCATTTATTTTGATGTTACATGTACTGTCCTTACTTAGTAATACTCTGATGAATGAGATAATGTATTATTTTCTTTTTATAATGCATGTCAATATTATTTATGTGATGGGTTGATTTTGAGGGCGTTACAGAGTGTTACACACTCGACTCGATTAGGTTTTATTAATTTATGTACGGTAAGTTTTGTTACGTTATTATGTCGATTTATTTCAGTTTTGGTTTTGCCCAAAAACCGTTTACATATTTTTAAATTATATTTTTTATATAGTTTGGTACTATTTTTCGAACACATTACAATTCAAAATACAAGACATTCCATTATAATACAAATATGAATATGAAATGGTATTAGTCATATTCTCCAATACTCATTTTATTGCCATTGCAATACAAAATACAAGAGTGTGCTGAATCAACATTTTTAGGATATTAATATTACATTCAATTCCTTCAATATTCAAACTCAATGGATTGTTCTCTACTTCAAGAGTGTTGGTAGCTATAAACCTCTACTATCTTGCTCTTCTTTGAGCTTCATGTTTAATATGTTTAACTGTTACAAGATTACACCATGCCTAATAAAGTCTTCTTGTGTTTGGCATCTCGGACTTTGTCATCCAAATTACTGCAATTACACCGCAATTACATTTTTTGCTTTTAAATCTCATCTTATAATGGTCTCACCCCTATCTCCACCAGTACCAATAGATGTTGACGCTAAACATCTGGAAAAAAAAATTCAAGAAGAAAATTCAGAATCAAATTAAACCATTGTTATCTCATAACAATTATGAATATTATGAGGTCATGCTCCATGAGAATCAATCGTCTAGTATTTTTCAACTTTTGTAAATTTATGAGAATCAATCTTTAGTATTTCTCAACTTTTATAAATTCATACATTCATAAATTTCACAAATTCAAACAAACATCGACTATAACTGATTATAAATCAATTTTTTTCTTCTTTAGTTTGGTCTTTCTTCAATAATGCATGTGAATCAAATTGATTGAAATTGTAAACTACATCTACACTCTAAATAAATACTTATTTTTTCATTAACTTAGCCTTCAAGCAAACACTCAAAAAATCAACAAACTAATTTTTTTCATTTACTCAGCCTTTAAATAAGCATCCCAAAAATTCAACAAAATTTATTTTCATTAATTTAGCCTTCAAACAAACATCCAAAAATACAATTGAAAGAGAACTACGTCTACAGTTAATAATTTATGATTAATTCATCACAAAAGCTCCAAATTAACAAAAGCCCCAAAATTTTAAAATTCTAGGTTTGATAAAAAGACATTCCAAATATGCAAAAAGAAATTAAAAATAAAGTATATGAAACAAACAAGACTCATATTTTCATTTTTTTTTTTTTTTCTGATCAGCAAAACAAATTTTATTGATGAACACAAACGATCAAGAAAGAGGCAAGTGCTCAAGCATCACAGTACACAATGACAATCCGAACTAGGTTAGCACTTCTATATGTGCCTAATCATTTGCTAGCACAAAACCAAGATTGGCAAGGCACCAACCAAACCACCAAGATAAAAGCAAAACGCTACTCAAAATTAATCCAACACCAACAATTTAGCAACAAAATCTCAACACAGCAACAACCATTAGTGAAAAAACAGATCCACTTAACAGAGCAACTGCTACTAAATCTTCATACTGCTATAACAGAGCTGTTATATTTTTATACCTTTGTGATCGGAGATGGTGTTCTTGCAAGAACTCGCAGCAAAAATCATGATAAAAAAATGTAGATTATGAAAGTGGCGGCGTATAAATCGCCAACCGCCGGAAACGTGAGACAAAGAGAAGTTTTTTTTTTTTTTTTTTAGATTGTCATTGCCGCTAATGTGACTGCATGTTGCAAAAATATAGAATCACATAACTTTCTCTGTCCAGGTAAAATATATTCTTTCTTTTTCTTTTTTTCTTATTTTTTTTTTAAAAAATAATGTATTGGGAGGTCCACCAAAATGAGTTGGTCACTGTCAACTCATTCATGAAGCCTTTCCTGACAAATTCTATAGTGTGCATCTCTTTTGAGGTGTGTATTATATGCACCTTTTGTTACGAATTTTGATTCAATAGTTATGACGTATTGTATTGTTAGTTATCACATATTATAATGTTGGTTATGATAAGATTTTAGTTATAATTTAAGAGTTGTTTAGTTATATTTGGTATGATATTTAGTTATAATCTAATTTTATTTATTTTTAGTTATGACCCTCTACAGTAATGAGTTACGCCATTTATAATAATCAAATTTATAAACGACATTATTTATATATGATACACATCCTAAAAGTATTTCACTTAAATTTACATATGGCCAAGTCCAGAGTCGAATTCTATGAGCTCATATTCTTAAGGCCATAAGAGAAACTCATATACTTAAGGCCATAAGAGATGACTGGCCTGAACTCAAACTGTTGACTAGTCAAAGCCATGGACATAGGCCTTAAATTTTAGGTCCGGGCTAGGCCACTGTCATGGCTTTTTTTTGAACTGACCCATTGCCATGGCTTAAATTCATTTCCTTGGCTAAAATTAAAAGGTCAAGTTTTCTTTTTCAACATATTTTTATTTTTTATTTAAAAAAATCAATTTTACTTTTAGGCTTATCCCATCTAAATGATTCTAATTTTAAAAAAAAAAATTAAAATAAAATAAGCTGAACTAAAAAAGATAAAAAAAACTAACTCTCGCTGTGGTGTAGTTGGGCCTATTACTAGGCCATAATAGGTCCTATTATAGTTATTTAAATTTTTATCTTGATTATTGTGTGTAAATTATATATTAACAAATAAATAAATTTAATAATTATAACTAGATGATTTTGTTATATTTATTTATAAAAAATAAACGGTATACTTGTCATTCAATTTGTGAAGGTAGGTAAAAAGCATGCAATTATGATTATTAAATAATTTATACAAAAAATCAACAAATCAAAAAAATTAGATCTCCGAAATAAAACACATGATAACTCACATGAGCCCAACTACTGTACAATTAAGAAAGATAATTTTTTTTCTACCCCTACATCTGTGTCTTACTCTGTGTGGATTTTATCTTCATATTTTTATTATATTTATTAAATATATTTATTTATATAATATATAGTCTTTAATTTTTTTCAATATAATAAGATTAAAATATTAAAATATGATACTTAATATTTATTTTTTTTCTTGCATCTTGTAATTATTATTAATATTTACATTTTTTTAAGTTATTAAATTAATCAATTCTTTGCTCCTAGCCCACCCTACCCTACCTTTTATTTGCCCCCTCCCTCCCTCCCTCCCTCCCTCACTCAATATAATTCAAGACAAATTCATTGTCATATTTATGTATATAACTGTTGTGGGTACTTTTCACCTTTTAATCCTCCTCACTCTCTTACAAAAATTAAAAAAATTAAAAAATAATTTTTAATTATTTTTTTTAAAATAATAAATTTTTATATGTCAATAAGGTACCGTGTGATACTATTTTTCACTAATCATAAATATATATGCCTATTAATATTTTCCAAACACTTAACATAAATGTAATGGATCCTACTATCAAAACCAATCATAATAATAAAAATGTACCACATGACATATATCTTATCCCCATACAAAAATTTCCCACCCAAAACACTCTATAATTACTCAAATCCTTTTCTTTATGCCAAAACGTGTGGGGCTAAAATGTGTGACACATCGGACTTTCTGTACCAAAACTTGGACACTCCATAATTACTCAAACCCTTTTCGGTCTGCCAAAACGTGTGGGGGCTAAAACGTGAGCTGAGCACTTCGAGTTTGAGCGATTATTAAATAATATTATATTTGTATTAATTAATGTATTAATTGATGATATGATATAATTTAAGAAATTTTTTATATTTGTAATTTATATAATAAATGAGGTCAATAATAATGTCATAATTAGTGTTAGTACATTAGTTAGTACACTAATTAATATATATAGAGCCAACGGAAATTATTTAGTGGTTTCGTTCAAAAAAAATTAAAACAGAGGTGGCCTAAATATATAAATGTGTTGGTAAAAATAAAAATTAATTTGACGAAAATTAAGATAAAATATTTTGGGGTATTAAGTTTTCAGAATATGTTTACTGTTTTTTTGTTTAAAAATAAAATTTAATTTGACAAAAATCAATATATATATATATATTTTTAATCTTAACAAAGAGAACCATTAAGTGATGAGTAACTTTCAATCTTCGTTTTTTGACCTTTTGTTTTGTTTTTTGTTTTTTCTCAACCAAACAAGGTACATCATTCGTGTTTTTTTTTTTTTTCCAAAAATAAGCAAAAACTACTTTAACTTTTTTTTAGTATTAAACTAGTTTGCATATTAATCAGTGTCAGTAGTTTAGATTAAATGCATTACAGATTATTTATGAATTATGTCAATTTGGTTCATGTCATTTCAATCGTAATATATTTAATCTTAAATTTTATAATTTGTGCCAATTAAAAAAAATTAAAAACAGTGATTAAAGTTTTGGATGAAAAATGATTCATAGTCTTTTTTTGAAATTCCAATTTTCCTATGCACCTAATTGTACCACATCACAGAGTTTATCTTTAAAAAGAAAAATGAGTACTGTGTTATATAATTTAAATTGTTCAAATTTTAAAATAATCTGTTTGTTTATCAAATCAAATTTTACTGTACAATTGTTTCCAACTGAACTACATGAATTAAAATTAAAAATCTTGAAAATTAAATAGATGAAATTGCCAATATATAATTAAAACAGAAAAAATATTGACCAAATTCGGGTTTTTTAATTTATTTTAGATAGGGAGAGATTGATAGCTGCTTCCACACAACACAAGTGGGGGACGTCCTCCACCCCCCATTCTCTATCCTTTTATCTTCTTTTCTTTTTCTTAAGCAAGGAGCGTGGTCCATGTGAACCAAACACGTTCTCTTCTTTTTGTCTTTTCCTTAAGCATGATGGGTCCATGTGAGTACGGAACACGTTCATGTGGAAGAAAAAGGAGATTTCAACTTATGTACTACTTTTCTCATCGTTCAATCCGCTTAACGCGTTCATGTGTTCATGTGGAAGAAAAAGGAAATCCTCAAAAATGATTTAAACCTTTAAAAATAGACCTTTAATAGAGTATTAATTTATCTTTTTCTTCTTATTTTTTTGTCTTTTACTTCACTATTTTTTTTTTTTAAATGGATGAACAACTCATTAAAACTGCACTATAGCAGTTCTAATTAGAGCTCTACAGCATGACTGCTGAAATCCCAATTGAAATTTGAGCATTACAAATCCCCAATTTTCAAACTCACTACTCACCTTTAATCACAAACTCAGTTCAGAGTTCAGACCACCATTATTATTTTTTCATCTTCTTCCTCCCTTCAAACCCAACCAACTAAAGGCTACTCCTCTGCAACAAAACACATCTTTTAAAAAAAAATGGCTGAGAGTGCAGTGATCCATCTACTAGCCAACTTCGCACCCTTCCTCCAA